>JAHKKF010487127.1:0-13837 GCA_019740295.1 Labeo calbasu | reverse complement strand
ACAGCAAATAAGAACAAATTGCATTGTTTTTGGTCATATGTCATTCAAATAATGGGTGGTTTATGATCATAATAAGCTATAAATGTGGACCAAACAAAGTCAAACTCCTAGTTATTTTGACCAAAGTCAATTATTACCTAATGATTTAATCCAGCAAACTAGCCACAATATGGCAGGAGTAGCATGGCTCTTTCCACTGCTGGAAAGGCTCATTCTCTGAACTTCCCAGGCACTGTGCCCAGCGCTGGCGGTCCACCACACAGTAATTAATTCTGTGGCCACCAAGCAAGCCCTCGTTTAATGACTGGAACTTATATAATTACAATAGGGGCACAAGACCTTGGCAAGGTCACTATCAGTTTCTGATGACATTTTATTCTGCCAGTGTGGAGTTGAAAAAGTAGCAGACCTACTTTCTCACCTCCTCCTCTAACGTCTCCTTCTTCAGCAAAATTGGAAGACAAGAATGCAGCAATGCTCGCTTATTCATTTCACCATTCTGGTCGGTCGCGCATCGAGTTCTGATTGATCCATACGCTTTGCAATGATTTTCCTAAAATAATGTCTCATTATCCCGCTTTGTGTGGGTGACATAGTGAATAGGTGTCTGTAAAAGTGCTTTGCAACAAAGAGAAATCAATAAAACGTCTGCTTTGTGAATGCTAGAGAGCCCTTTTCCATATATTTACACTCTAGAGACAGCTGCCTGTTGAAAAGCCATTCATTTTCCCTCTTTGCATTGTAATGGCTAGAGTGGAGTTAATCAGGGATTTCCTTAGTGCATATGGAGTGGGCAATGTTGTTGTTTTGTTTTCTTATTTATTTGAGTGGAAACACAGATTTGTGGCTGTGGTTGGATTTGCTTCCAGGGGAGAAAATGAACACTTTCAGCTCCATTTGAGAGCTGGCATGTGGCAGGAACTCAGTGGGACTTTTGTTGTCAGTTTGAGTGCCAAATGCATTTCTCTGCTCATCAGATCAACCATACCTTGCTTACACCAAGCTGAGACGTTTACCGACTTCAAACGTCTTGGGAAGAAACCGTGTGTCTTACTTCACCTGATTTTCATTCCACTCCAGATGAAACCAGATGTGTCTCAACTCTTGTAGATTTGTATGTGCTATAATACTATCAAAAAGACAGAGCTTGCTAACGTATGGCTGCTTCTCACAAGGATAAATGATATTTTGCTGGTCGATGATGTCGAGCTCTTTCAAGCAGGAAAAGACTCCCTGTGCAGATTTTTTACTTCTTGTTTTTTTTCATGTTTTCCAAGAATATCAAATATACAAGGCCAAACAACACACTGAAGATGAATTGAAGTGCTGTTTTCCAAAAAATGTCTTGAGATTTGCAGAAGACTGCAGACAGAAGAATTTTTTTATTTCTTTCATTCTTAATTTCTGTGTTCGAGGTTAACACAGTAAATAGCTCTGCACTGACTTTAAATAATATACAGAAATCATGAATCAGCATTTAGTCTTAGCTTATATGCCCAGTACAAATTATTTAGTAACGCACCACAACAAGATTCTACATTCTTAAAAATAAAGGTTCCAAAAGAGTGTTTTTGCAGTGATGCCATAGTGATGCCATAGAAGAACCTTTTTTTTTTTACCCAAAGAACCCTTCAGTGAACAGTTTAACCATTTTGAAGAAAGAACCTTTTTCGACTATAAAGAACCTTTTCTGCATTTTAAAGGTTCCATGGATGTTTAAGGTTCTTCATGGAACCACTGATGCCAATAAAGAACTATCTGCAGCAACTTAAGGATAATTTTTTTTTTTTACATATAGAAATTTACATTAAACAAGATTAACAAGTGCTATAAAAGTACAAATTAGCCTATTGTTAGTTTATTTTAGACTGCATTAAATAAATGTTAATATGTAGAACTTTATTGAAAACTTTTATATCATAAGGCTTAATGACTCTCTCTTTCTCTCAACCGCTGGAACTTTTTTCTAGCAATTAATTTCTTATATTGTTAAACACATAATGGAAAAATTGCTTCCCTAAGTACGAATTGCAATTCCAGTGCTGTATCACTGCTTTGGTTTGCATTCATCTGCCATCTGAGTGATTATGAGATTCTCTAGAAAACATTTGGTCTTCGATCTTACCGCATGAGGAATTCCTTACTGGCCATTTATATTTAATTGCTTCAAGCTTCCTTTGATCCTGATAATTGTCTCTGTTGAGGGAAGCCACCGAAAGACACTGAATCCACAGCATCCTGGACACCTAATCAATATCATTTGATGTCGAGAGTATTAAAAAACCTATATATTGTCTGAAAGTTATACAGCCTTACATATTTCAACAGAATACATCACTCTTAGGCTCATTTTCCAACTTCCCATGTACTATGACCGACGGAAAATGAAAAGAGTATACTTCCTAGCCATAGAAAATCACAACTTTTCATTTTCCACCAGTACACAATGTAACTACAGAAGAGTCATGTTTTAAATAGGAAAAATATCGAAACTCTTTGGTCGTTTTTGAGCAAGATGCAAACGGTCTAATCAGATTCAATGATCTATGCTAAGCTATGCTAAACGTGCTACCGCCAGACCCAGAGATTGGCTGAATGGATTCGAAAACGGTAAAACTCAACTGTTTCACACTAGGAGAGTTGGAAAATGAGCCTATTTTCAAAAAAAAGTGGTTTCATTCATGAAGGATTTTAATAAATCATTTCAATGATTTAAAGAATACCTATTATGCCCCTGTTTACAATATCTCATTTAAGTCTCAAAAGCTGCCAGAATGTGTCTGTGAAGTTTCAGCTCAAAATACCCCACAGATCATTTATTATATCATTTTAAAAATGCATATTTTGAGGGGAAGCAGAAACGCACTGTTTTCGTGCATGTCTCTTTAAATGCAAATGAGCTGCTGCTCCCCGCCCCCTTTTTTTGAAAAGGGCTGTGCCTTTACAGCTCCTACCTCAGATACAATGCCAAAAAAGCATCTGTTTGGTTTTGGTTATCATGTCTCTTGCTCTTAAATCATGCGTTTTAAAGGGTTCATCGGATGCCCATTTTCCACAAGTTGATATGATTCTTTAGGGTCTTAATGAAAAGTCTATAATATACTTTAGGTTAAAAATTCTCAATGGTTGTGTAAAACAACACACTTTTTACCTTGTCAAAATGAGCTCTGCAAAAATCATCTCATGCTAAGGGGTTGTTCCTTTAAATGTAAATAAGCTCTGCTCGCCCCGCCCCTCTTTTCTCTCTGTGGAGTGACGAGCCTGTTTACTTTAGCCGCATTTAGCCGTGATTCATAAAAAAACCCATATACTCACTTCTACTGTAAGTGAAGCTGGATCACGAATGAGTCGTAGAACTGGTACACTGTTGTTGCTTGCAAAAACAAAATGATGGCGCAGTATATGTAGAAATGCAGAAATATGTAGATTAAGGGGCGGTAATATTATAATATTGATCCCCTTACCACGTCACTGGGGGAAGCAAAATCTTACGTGCTTGTTTTTTCCACATGCTTTCAGAGAAAGGCTTACCAAAAGAAAGTTACCGGGTTGTCCTTTTTCACATTTTCTAGGTTGGTAGATGCACCGGGGACCCAATTATAGCACTTAAACATGGTAAAAGTCAGTTTTTCATATGTCCCCTTTAATAAAGGTCTCATAACAAAAGACATTACTTTTTTGCCACCTTCTTGCATAATTATGTAATCTGAACTAAACAAATAGCTTTGTAAATGTGAAAAATATGTTTAATATGTGTAAAAATCGAATGAAAATGCTCCTCACATGCGAACCTGCAAAGCCCAAATGCATCCCACTCACAGAAAGCCTTCAACATTAGCATTCACCTCATTATAATTTCATGCTGTTATGTTTGTGTACTTTTATATAAAAAGTAAATATTTACTTTTTCCTTGTTTGTCACCAATAGCATACTTTATGCATACCTGTTTGCATAAATTAGTCTTCACCCCATTAAGGTTTGAGGATGTGCCCACACAAAACAAAACACATGCTGTTTGTCATTTCTTTTGCAGCCCAACATGAATATTTTATGGAGGCTGTTTGACAATGTCACAGTGAAAGTCACTTTGTACTGTGTTATCATATTCACAAAGAGAAAAAAAAATTATCAGATCAACCTCCCATCTTTGGCAAACCCTGAAATTACTTGTTTGTGATGAGTTCAGTAGCGTTGAGTGGAAACAACACCTACTTTGCATGTTTTCTGTTTCAATTTCAGAGGGTTAAGGGGCGTTATGATCACATCAACGTCGGCAGAGCAAAATTACTGTGTTGTTCAGTGAATGTGATTATAGTGTATTGAAATATTACATCTCTGGGTGAGTTCTCTCTGCAGTCCGGAACAGAGCTCTTTGGAGGCTTACCAGTTTTTGTGACCTTAGTTTGAATATAATTATGGCTGTATTTATTTAATCAGCAATACAGGAAATAATAATAGCAATATTGCTAAATGTTATTACAGTTTAAAATGACATGTTTTCAATTGTAATATATTTTGAAATATAATTTATTCCTGTCTTGTAAAGCTGAATTTTCTCTCATGGAAGTTGACCGTTGCTTCATTATGCCTCAATAGCACTGTGAGAAACCAAGACCGACACACCAACTGCGCACAAAAACATCAATACCTCTGCATGTTTGCAAAGGCTCTGATTGTAAAACAAGCAAATAAGGGTTGCAATGTTTAATCAAACCCCGGTCGACTCTGTGAATTGGTTATGCTGTCTGATTGAGACAGGTCTCTCCTCGCTAATCTCACACGGTCAATTAGAAGCACTCTAGACAGATGTCAATAGCGCCTTACAATGCATTGATTAGCACAGCATATGAGTGAGGCTCTAGCAGAGCTCTGTCTTTATAGCGAAGACTGTAAAATGGAAGTGTGTAGTTGTGTACATTTGAATGTGTTGTAACGCAAGGGTATTTAGAGGGTATGGCAGTCCCTGCATGCGATATGAAATGCGGCTGAGGGAATCATGAAGGAAAGGTTTCATTTGAAAGAACATAACCTTGTCTTGGGTGTTTTTGCTAATGTCTTCAACCTCTACAGATCAGAAACTGAGAACAAGCTCAATCTTTTTATAACTCTCTGACAAGAAGAATGTAAACTGGTAGTTTTTCATTTCATCGATGTGATTGATTGATGACAGCATTTGCTGTTTAACTCATTTGCATATCAAACCGCAACCCGCTATAAAATTTAATATTTTAAATTTATGTATTGACTACATACAGTTGAGGTCAAAAGTTTGCATCCCCATTTCAGAAATACCAAAATAAGAGAGACTGTTTATTTAGTACTGACCTGAATAAAATATTTCACATAAACGTATAGCTGACATATAGTCCACATGAGAAAATAATAGCTGAATTTATAAAAATGACCCTGTTCAAAAGTTTACATACTCTTGATTCTTAATACTGTGCTGTTACCTGAATGATCCACAGCTGTGTTTTTTGTTTCAGGTCCCACAATTTCTTTGGTTTTCCAACATTTTTGTGTATTTGAACTCTTTCCAACAGTGACTGTATGATTTTGAGATCCATCTTTTCACACTGAGGACAGCTATTATAGAAGATTCAAATGCTCACTGATGCTCTAGAACAGGGGTCACCAAACTTGTTCCTGGAGGGCCGGTGTCCTGCAGAGTTTACCTCCAACTTGCCTCAACACACCTGCCTAGAAGTTTCAAGTATACCTAGTAAGCCCTTTATTAGCTGGTTCAGGTGTGTTTGATTAGGGTTGGAGCTAAACTCTGTAGGACACTGGCCCTCCAGGACCGAGTGTGGTGACCCCTGCTCTAGAAGATAAAACCATACATTAAGAGGGTGAAAACTTCTGAACAGAATGTAGATGTGTACATTTTTCTTATTTTGCCTAAATATTATCTTTTTTTCATTTATTACTGACTTTCAGAGACTACAGAAGATAGTTACATGTTTCCCAGAAGACAAAATAAGTTAAATTTACCCTGATCTACAATTTTTTTAAAGTTTTCACCCCCTTAATGCATTGTGAATCTACTTTAATAGTTGCATATGAGTCCCTCAGTTGTCCTCAGTGTGAAAAGATGGATCTCAAAATCATAATGACAAATGACTCATGAACAGTTATCACTAAACAAAAAACACAGCTGTGGATCATTCAGGTTCTGTACCAATACATTATTAAGAATCAAGAGGATGTAAACTTTTGCACCGAGTCGTTTTTATAAATTCGACTATTATTTTCTCTTGTGGACTGTATGTAAACGCCTTTTATGTGAAATATCGTATTTAGGTCAGTACTAAATAAACAACAACATGCATTTTTTGTGATCCCTCTTATTTTGGTAACATAATTAACATTTTTAATGATTCTGAAAGGGAATGCAAACTTTTGACCTCAACTGTCAGTTACCAAAGAAATGCATGTAGGCTTCTTAATTGGATATATGAATATTATGGATAAACTACTCATATTTTACCCTGAAGCAATGTTTTGAAAGACAAAATGTCTTCGTAATGAATTTGTTTATTACAAACATGCAGCTTTTCACTTCACAGAAAGTTAATTGATGGATTGGAGTCGTATGGATTACTTGTGGAAGTTTTTATCAGCTGTTTGGACTGTCATTCTGATGGCACCCATGAACTGCATTGCTTTTTTGGTTTCTAAACCTCTTTCTAAATAGCCATTGTGCTGAAAAGACCAAACATAAAATCAAACTCTGATCATTTATAAATGAATATTTTCTTAAAATATGTATTAACTATAGATTGTTTATGGCATTTATGTCAGTTACTAGAGATATGCATTCATGTCTGTTCCAGTTGCTTACTTTAGGGAAGCAAAAGGTTTCACAAATCCTGAGCAGTAGCTCAATTATGAGTAAATTAATAAATTATAAAACAGTTGTCCTTTTTGATTAGCTGAGCACTTACTAATGGAAAGCAGACAGCATGGTCATTTAGACACACAATAAAAAAAAACCCTGAAACAAATATAACTTGTTACAGAGAAAGAAATTGCAAGTATCACACTAAATTAAATGTGAAATTTTTAGGTAGAAAGACAGTAAAACATACTCCAACAATCCTTGTTTTGTTTTCAACCTCAATTTTCACAGTGTGTGATCTTGTTTCTTATTTTGCTAGCATAGAACATGTCTTCCATCCTAATTTAATCCCTTATTTTAATGAAAAAAAAACCTTCCATGTCACAATTGTAGTTATTGAAGTAAAATAAACTTTATTTAAAAAAAAATTGGCAAATTGCATCAGCTGATAATTAGAACGTGTTGTTTCCTTTATTGTATTTCACACAGTTCGCATGTTATCAGTGTTCACAACATCAGTGACAAAACTCCCACAGCAATTTGCAAGTCTTATGACTTCTTTGTTTTAAAATGGCAGTTTTGTCATTATTTAGTCACCCTCATATCATTTTAAACCTGTATTCTTCGGTGGCAAACAAAAGAACTTATTTGAAAAACAACGTCACTGTGTCAGTTTTGTTTGGATTCCAACATTCTTCAAAAATCTCATTTTGTGTTTCTTATAGGAAGTAAGTCTATAATGGATGATGACAGCATGTTCATATTTGAGTGAACTATTTCTGTAATATAACGTGTCTGCTTATGAACCTCCAAATTTTATCAGCGTTGGATCATAGCTGTACATCAGGGTCATAAATTAACTCTTCCATTAAGGGGCAATATTTGCCCCCTGGAATTGATTTTCACTGTTGTCATTGTTTGTATCTAAAATATACATGTAAAAAACAGGAGCTCATAGGGCTGCAATATTATGACAAAAATCACTATTGTAGATTACTGCTCTTTATACTGAAATAATGATTTGAAAGTGTCTGCGTTTTGGGCCCTTTCACATTCTGACTTTACAGACAATGCCGGTCCATGACTTTAGTCTCGTCTAGCACAAGTCATGCAAAAATTCCTGTTATACTGAATCACTGAAACTATTCATCTTTTATTTACATCGTTTCTGCACTGTGTTGCTTATGATGAGGAAATCTGCAAATGTGCGCACTCTTCAGCATTTTCAGCTCTGACTAATCCAAGCGCCTCTGATTGGTGCGTTTTCAGATCTGACTAATCCAAGCGCCTCTGATTGGTGCGTTTTCAGATCTGACTAATCCAAGCGCCTCTGATTGGTGCATTTTCAGATCTGACTAATCTAACCGCTCTGATTGGCATGTATTCAGATCTGACTAATCTAAGTGGCTCTGATTGGTACGTTTTTAGTGCTGACTAATCTGTCTCTGATTGGTGCGTTTTCAGATCTGACTAATCTAAGCGGCTCTGATTGGTGCGTTTTTGGCGCTGACTAATCTAAGTGTCTCTGATTGGTGCATTTTCAGCACTGACTTACCAAACCACTCTGATTGGTGCATATTCAGCACTGACTATTCTAAGCACCTCTGATTGGTGAGTTTTCTTGCTGACAAATCTAGCGTCTCTGATTAGCACGTTTTCAGAGCTGATTAATCTGAGCGCCTCTAATTGGCGCGTTTTCGCCCTGACTAATCTAAGCGCCTCTGATTGGTGCGTTTTCACGCTGACTAATCTAAGTGTCTGTGATTGGTGCATTTTCAGCACTGACTAATCAAACCGCTCTGATTGGTGCATATTCAGCACTGACTATTCTAAGCGCCTCTGATTGGTGCGTTTTCACGCTGACTAATCTAAGTGTCTGTGATTGGTGCGTTTTCAGCACTGACTAATCAAACCGCTCTGATTGGTGCATATTCAGCACTGACTATTCTAAGCGCCTCTGATTGGTACGTTTTTTTTGCGCTGACTAATCTAAGTGTCTGTGATTGGTGCGTTTTCAGCACTGACTAATCAAACCGCTCTGATTGGTGCATATTCAGCACTGACTATTCTAGGCGCCTCTGACTGGTGCGTTTTCATGCTGACTAATCTAAATGTCTCTGATTGGTGCGTTTTCATGCTGACTAATCTAAGCGCCTCTGATTGGTGCGTTTTCAGATTTGACTAATCTAGTGGCTCTGATTGGCACATACTCAGTACTGACTAATCTAGCAGCTCTGAATGGTGCGTTTTCAGCGTTGTCTAATCTAAGCACCTCTGATTGGTGCGTTTTTAGCGCCGACTAATCTAAGCGTCTCTGATTGGTGTGTTTTCAGCACCAACTAATCAAACCACTCTGATTGCCGCATATTCAGCTCTGACTAATCTAGCGCCTCTGATTGGTGCGTTTTCAGTGTTGACTAATCTGAGCGCCTCCAACTGGCACGTTTTCAGCGCTGACTAATCTAACCGCTTCTGATTGGCCAATGCATTCCAAAGTTCAACAGAAATGCATTTGATTGGTTATAAGGCTCAACAGCGCACAAAACCGCATGTTAAAGCAATCTGGTGCAGTGTGAGTGAATCTAAATGCACTGTAATTCCACAAATTGATACTTTCATTTTTTTCACATTTCATTTTAATCGCAACAGCGATTACATATCCTACAGTCTTCAAATTCTCATGAATTTCTGGGGCATTTTTGTTCATTTTGGTGGCATTTTTGCCACAAGCCCTTGTTAATTTCCTACTCTGCTGCACATACAGTAGTATTGAGTTGTAGAGGTATATTTTTAAATACAGACTGCTCCAATAGAGCAGGAAGTTTCTAGTAAATGGTGTTAATTGCATCAAAATCCAAGAGTAAGTCCTACTACACATTCTGTGATGGATACTTTAAGGATATTAAGATTCTGCAATTTATGACTTTTCGTAACAGATGATGCAGTTTGATATTTTAAATTATCACAGATCTCTCTGTATGTCATATTCTCCACTAACCTTGTTGTTGCATGGCTTTCTGACTTCTTTTTGTAAATCAGACCAGAGCACCTTAGTTACCTCTTCGCTCCAACCTTGATGGCGTTTGGCCGTTTGCCAGACAGACACATTATATTAATGCTGCACTTTCAATCACTAGAAATTGTGGAAGAGAATTAGAAGCGGTAAGTGAAGTCATTATTTTGTACACTGCGTTCAGAGTCTCCATTAACTCCATCACTTTAAATTGCTGAATGCAAATTTAGCCGAAGCAAATGATTGTACAATTCAACTAAGCGAAGCATTGCGAATCCTAATGCTCTTCTTGTCTTGTAGCCTCACAGAAAGCATGCATTCTGATTTCTTCAATATGTGACAAGCTGTTTTCCCAAGCAGATGAGCTTTGCTAATGAGCTAATGCGATCTGGTTTGAGAAATGTATAATGAGACCTGGCTGTATGCGATTCGAGGCGCAATAAAGTAGGCCATTGTGAAAAAGGCATTTCGCTGCTTAATGGGGCTCTTCTGGAACATTCCTCCTGCCCTAAAGTTCTTATTAGCTTAAAGTTGTGACGGACCTCTTCAGTGATAAAGATCTGATTCGCCCATTATTCTATAACTCAATCTAGCAGAATTAACAAGATTACTCACAGCGCGGCCGGAATCTGTCGCCAGTAACATCAATCTCGGACCATATTTTCAGACTCATTATTAAAATGAAACCCTCTTTTCCGAAGCAAAAATGGTTAGTTTTATAAAGTTTTTCAAAGCAGTGCAACGTTTATTCCCCCAGAGAATGATTTTAGAAGATAGCGGACAAACTTGTCAGTGCGATTTGGACTCCCGTTTCTGATATGAACATCATTTGCCCTCTCTTGCTTCAGCTGTGATGTCATCTGGAGAGGCAGAAGAGACCCGCATGACTTTTCACAGTATTTTCCAGTGATCATGGCAGCAGTGACGCATCAAATGATGGAGTACAGAGTTATAAATGGGCATTTATCCAGATACAAGTGACCGAGCACAACTACTCATTATATTTGACAGCATCTAAAATAGAAAGTATCTTACAGTGTTGGGTGTAACTAGTAACTAAGTAATTAGTTACTGTAATTTAATAACTTTTGCCTTAAAAAAGTAAAGTAAGGGATTACTCTTATTTTTCTGTAATTTAATTACAGTTACTTCTAATATAATTGAACTTAATACTGTGTATAGACTGTAGAACATTTATATACAATACAATAGTGGATTTAACATCAAAATGTAAAGTCTAACCTTAAAATTCATGCTTTTTATGTACCCTTCTCACTTTAAATACTTTGGTAAGTTTATATATAAGAATATTGGTAACACTTTAGTGTCCAATTCTCACTAGGAACTAGTTGGTTATTAGCATGAATATTACTGCGATATTGGCTGTTTATTATTACTTAAAAAGCAAATATTAATGTCTTATTCTACAAGACCTTATTCTAAATCATTAATCCTCACCAGTTCCTACCAAATTCTTAAACTTAACAACTACTTTACCAAGTATTAATAAGATGTAATTAGGAGAATGTTAAGGAAAGAGTCATACTTAATGGTTAGTAAATAGTGAGAATTGTACCCTAATTTAAAGTATGACCAGAATAATTTATATAGTTATCTATTATTCATTTAAAAGAATAAAAACAACCGTTTCATGTCTATCCATGTCTATCCTTGTATTATCCTTGATTTAGAAAGTAAGTAGTAATAATTAATTAAATACCTTTTAGAGAGAGTAATTTGTACAGTAATCTAATTATAGATGTAATAGATGTAATTGGTAACTAGTAATTAATTACTTTTTTAGAGTAACTTACCCAACACTGGTCTCTTGTGCTCATCAAGGCTGCATATGTATGATCAAAAAATACAGTAAAAACTGTAAAATTGTGAAATGTTATCACAGTTTAAAAGAACTATTTTCTATTTTGATGTACTTTAAAACATACTTTATTCTTTTATTTAATTTATTCTTTATGATGCAAAGCTGAATTTTCATTAGTCATTATTACAGTCTTCTGTGTCACGTGGTGCTTCAGAAATTATTGCAATATGCTTTTTTATGTTTTAAATTTTAATTTAATTTAATGTTTTTTTTTTTGGAACCTGTGATTTTTATTTATTTATTTATTTTCAGAATTCTTTGAATAAAAACTTTAAAAGAACAGCATTTATTCAAAATATTATTAGTGTTTAAAATAATTGTTTTCTATTTTGATTTTAAAACATAATTTATTCCTTTATTTAATTTATTGCTTTATGTATTTATTATGGTGCAAAGCTGAATTTTTTAATCAGTCATTATTTCCATCTTCTGTGTCATATGGCGCTTCAGAAATTATTCCAATATGTTTTTTTTTTTTATCTTTTAATGTTTTTTTGGGAAACTGCTTTTTTTCTTTTTCTTTTTTTTCAGGATTCTTTAATTAATAAAAAGTTAAAAAGAACAGCATTTATTCAAAATTGAAATCTTTTCTAACAATATAAGCTTTTACTATCACTTTGTATCAGTTTAACACATCCTTGCTGAATAAAATTATTATTTCTTTAAATACAATTTTCAAAAAATAAAATAAAGTAATAATAAAATAAAATACATTTAAATACAATTCACTGACCCAAACTTTTAAATGGTAGTGTATATTGTTACAAAAGATTTCGATATATAGACGGATGGACAGATGGATGGATGGATAGACAGACAAACAGACAGATCTGCATGCTATTGTATATAAATGTTTTAAACTGCATTAGATAGATGTGAATGGCATTGTGTATATATATATATATATATATATATATATGTACTGTACCAGTTAATGGTATAATGATGAATAGGTAAATGCTGTAATTTATTTGTGAGTGTGGTTACAATTATTTATGGAAAGGTAAGGCATTCTGAATCAGTTTTTAGTGGATTATATATCCTACAGGCTTCAAGTAAAGTGCCACGGTGGGGGAAGTGAACAGATAGTGTATAAATAAGTCATGCATTGAATTAAACAATTAATTTAACTAAAGCGGCAGTTAACAAAACACATTTTATAGGAATCTTGATTCAATGCATTATGCTTATTAAACACAAGATATGTCCTCACTCACTTGCTTTTTCACACGAAAGAATCAGCACAGAAATACTGAAAAGCATGATCGAAACACAGGCTAAATGTTTTTACCCTGAGCAGCGCTAGCTCACGGCATTGTTTGACTTTTCAGCGCTTTGCCTTCCTCCGTATGAGTGTTCAGCAAAGTGACATGGAATTTGATTGGTCCTTGGGGACAAGAAATACTTCTTTGAATTCTTATCTTTTGTACTCAGTAGTGCTTTAAATGAGCTCAAGGTTTTTTTACCATCTTATCTGAAAAATGTTCTGTGGCTCTCTGGAACTAGAAGCACGCTTGTAAGTCATGTTGAATACAAATCCACTTTATCCTTTGAAGAAAAAACGCTACCTGCAGCATTCCCAGACTTAACAAAATTACCTGAATGAAGCAGTGGCAGCACTGCTTTTGGCACTTAGAGGGGGGATATCGAGGGCTAAAATTTGAGCCTTTAAGATAATTGTAGCCAGGCAAAACAGTCAAATATTTTGTCTTTGATGTTCAGGTGGAATATCAGTATTCAGTGTTCTTTAGTCAGACGCATTTTCAAAGCCTATGACTATTATGTAAAGACATCAATATAACGGCTTGTAAACAATGTCACGTAACGTCACATTTATCTTCAGCCAGAAAAATGAACTCTAGAGAGGAGCATTTAGCTAAATACAGGTGCATCCCAATAAATTAGAATGTTGTGGAAAAGTTCATTTATTTCAGTAATTCAACTCAAATTGTGAAACTCGTGTATTAAATAAATTCAGTGCACACAGACTGAAGTAGTTCAAGTCTTTGCTTCTTTTAATTGTAATGATTTTGGCTCACATTTAACAAAAACCCACCAATCTCAACAAATTAGAATTTCATTCATAAAGACCAATAAAAAAAA
>JAHKKF010487125.1:0-13387 GCA_019740295.1 Labeo calbasu | reverse complement strand
GTCACTGCTGAAAGTGTCACTGCTCCCGCACCTTCCGCGTGTCAAATGCCATGTCACTTAATGTTAATACCGCTACTGTACGACTCTTGCATGTCATTTACAAAATACTTAGTTTTACTCTCAAACACAGTATTTTTGTTTGAATAATAAAGACACAAAAATAACCCCATACACACACGATTTGTGTGGATTGCAAGTGACATCGCAGGTAGCAGAAAGTGCAGGTTGCAATTGCGAGTGACATTGTTTCTTTTTTCTTGTCTTCACCACCTGGCTACTGTTATTAAATGTTGAGAAATTCAATTAAAAAAATAATAAATAAATAGAATAAAATTAAAAATAAAATAGACTGCAAGTGACGTCACTTCCGGAAGTGCAGTTGTCTGAGAGTGCAGGTCTGAAAATGCAAGTGTATATCTGCAGCCAGACCCTTCTTTAAAAAGTCGTTGTTTTCCATGAAAAAAAAAAAAAAAAGCCTTTTTTCATGTCGTCTTTATAAATGAAAAGTGAAGCTTTAAAGTGAATTTTACTGCACAGCTGTAGAGTTGAAAAATAATAAAGGCTTTAAAATATTACAAGATTTCAAAAAATGTGTTCATGACAATGAAGGCAAGTTATTGATGATCAAGAATACTATTAAAATGTCGTTGAAGAGAAGCATCTAACTAACGTTAGTTTAAACAGTTATGATAGTGTTTAGTTGTCAGCATTTAAATGTACAACTATGTGTCTATGTATTCTCCTGGGATTACAAGGCTCAGAATTTAAAGTGTATGTTGTTAAATAATATGAAACTGAATGCTCATGCCGCTATCATTATTCACAATGTTGCAATTATGATTTTCTCAGTTTCTGAGAAGAACGAGGCAGGAGAGCAGTCTCAAGAGTCTCCACCTATATATATATATATATATATATATATCACATATAAAATGAGCTACACCGGAAATTTACGAGCTGGCTTATCATTGGTGTCTGGTCTATTTTCAAGGCAATGTTAGATGCATGTCAAACAATGATGTTTCACCACGTCATTTTAAACAGTGAATATGAAAATAGCACAAAAATCCCAACCTCTTTTACCCTAAAATGAAAATTAATGGGTGCTATCATTGCTTTATTAGATGTTCAACACAACATTTCTGTTAACATCTTAGAAAATGCAGTTCAGTGTTTCATGACCTTTCAATAATACACTACAAAACATAGTTTATGATGATTGGATGATTGGCTCACCAGGTGTTACAGTCCTCTTGAACTTGCGCTCCAGGTAAATAGATGAGTCCATTGTGGACACAGGTGCAGTTTTTCCTCTCCACACACCCACCGTTTGCATCAGCCAGAAGATCATCTGGACACATACACCCTGATACACACCCCATACTCACCTACAGACAAAACATACCAAGAAGGACCAGCATTAGTGCAAAATCATATTCTCTGCAAGATGTGCCATTTCAGGTTATCAGTGAACTATTAAAATACAAAATAATCATATTATTCTTTTAATCTTTTTTTTTTTTTTTTAATTTTTATATGAACTTACACAATTGTTGGGGTCTTGTTTCTCACATGTCCTCTGACACTCTGTCCCTTTGTGTCCTTGTTTATAATTTGAGCAGTTGAAAAAGACCATTGGAGCCACACAGTCTAAAAAAACAGATACATAAATAAGGGGCAGAAATTGCACAAATCCTACCAATGTTGCCGTATCTCAGTAACATCTCAATTTGAATTTGGCAGGTGGAACTGCTGAAGAGGTATTTGCAGCTCACCTTCTTTGCTGGAGCAGTGTAATTTGCCAAAGTTACATGTGCTGTAATTAAAAAAAAATGTTCAACAGTTACAATAATGTTTAATCGAAATGAATAATGTGTCAAAAAACGTATGCTGAACTACTATTTTTACCATTTAACACCATTAATGTAGATTATTCCTGATGGCTTTATGACCTGGTTGCCACTGTAACAAGGACACTGGTCAGCAGTTACACAGCTACTGTCATCATTGAGGTAGGTGTCCTCAGGACATACACAACCATCTATAGGTGTAAAGGACCCTCGGCAGGTGCTTTCTTGTCCACTAAGAGCGCGGCATGTGCTGCCACAGCCGGTCACACCGTAGGAGTACTTCATGTTGCCTGGACACTTAGTCACTGTGCAGATAGACAAACACACTTTTGACGTTTCATTTTTAGAATGTGATCCAAACACGTTAATGTGGCAGTGTGGGATGGGATTCCCTTCTTTGGTTGGTTGTCCCTTTATGAGAATGAGCAATAATTAATGTCAGAGTATTTAAATGTCTGGGCAGGAAGCATTAGAACGCAACCTCTGTTACACCCGCCCCTCTTCGATTCTCTGGTCTTTTAGTGAAACAACATTTATGAAGGCATCCTAACATCCTATGCTTGTATATTCATGCACTTGTGTATGTATAATTCGATTATTGTTTGGTAATAAGTTGTTTGAGGTGTTTCTGATTACAGTTTTGGTTTTGCAGCCTTCCGCAGTTCATTTGATGGCCAACTGTGGGTTGTGATACTGTTTTTTGTACTTTGGTTTCCTTGGGTGTAAAATGGTAGTGTTTGTGTTTTCACTTTGTTGTTTTTTGTGCTGATTTCAAATGTGAAAATCCAAGTCGAGCTGTTTAGGGTGAATTGGTAGCGTGTCCTCAATTTAAAACCTATTCATATGTCATTCTGGTTTATTGCCAGTGAGGTAGGAAGCTGTTATGATACTCCATTAATTGACATTCTTGGTTATCTGTTGTACTCTTTTATTTGTACCAGACCCACTAATTCCTTTTCCTTTTTTTCTAGTTTGATCCAAGGTTGGGTGCGCCAGTGGGGAGGCTAGTAACCTGGGTGAAGCGTGAAGCACACAGTTGTGAGTTTAGAGCGCCAGGGTTTGAGCTCCTTTTCCTATTGTTTGTTGTGCACACGTTTGGTTGAGAGCACAATTTATTTCAGCTAGTTTGCCACCCCTCAGGTAAGCTTTAGCCTTGAAGAATTTTTTAGCTATGTGTATTGGATGGTGGGAAGGTACAACGTTTCTTTATAATTGTGGGATTGTGTTTTTTTTTTTTCTTTTTTTTGAGTATTTTGAAGTAAAATACTTCCTTTTTAAATTAGTGAATATCTGCTACATTTCTGTAATAAAAGCTATTAACCTATATATATATGAAGAGTTCAGATGCAAAACCAGAAAATTTAATTCCAGCCTCAGCCCAATCAGAAGTACCAGTACTTACATAGAAACCTATACAAAGTAGCCAGAAAGAAATGCAGAAATGTCAGATGGATTTTGAGGCTTTTGCATCTGAACTCTTCATATATATTTATATATATATATATATACATATATATATATATATATATATATTATTTTTAGTTTTTTTTTTTTTAAATAGTAAAGTGTTAAAGTGTTTGCTCAGTTGGAAGCCCATGTCCGTTTACTGAAAGTACTGCTCTGGTCACATTAACATAGATAATAATGTAGATTTCAAGCCATACATATAAACAAAAAATACTTAAGATATTCTTACCACAGGGGGCTGATTCTATCCAGCCCTGGAGAATGATTCCTCTGGCAGCACAGGCGTGGGCATAGTTGGACATGGCTGCACACATACACTGTCTAATATCTGCACATTTGCAGGTGTCGTAGATGCACCACTGCAGAGAATGAAACCCAAATTATATAAAAAAAGAGGGCTCTTTAATTTGGCTATAATTTTTCATTTACCCTATCATTTTGTGCAAAAAGACTCACTTGGCGGTAAATCTCAGGAGATATTTCTGAATGGCATGCGGAAAAGACTCCATTTGGTTTTGTAAGACTGGAACACCAGTTTTTAGCTACTTTCTCTGAATTAAAAAAAAAAAAAAAAAACCACTCTAGATTTTATTTCTGACAAAATAGCCATATTTTAACCTTAACAAAAAATGAATAGCTCATTGTCCTCTAGTATCCCAAATAAAACAAATAAAAAATAACAGGCTGGGAATTTTTGCATACAAAACAACATAGCATTTATGTTTATAAAACTGAGTACCTATCTCCAAATGCAGACTACAGGGGTTGTCAAATGTGTTTTCAAGATTTGGACAACTTTGGCTTTTCCAAAAGTTGACAAAGGGTATTGGTGTGCCCTCTGTGATGCCAGATTCTATTTTGAAGTCATCTAATTGGACATCATTATAGTTTCCACATAGACCTGAAAGAAGCAAGATGTAGAATTAAAAGTACAATACCTGTAATTTATCCACTATGCACTGATACATTATTGAAAAGTCCTTTCTTAAAAAAGGTCATTTTTCCATTTTTCTTTGACAGGACAGTGGAGATGAGACAGGAAGTGAGTGGGGGAAGGATTGGGAAAGGTCCACAAGGCGGGATTTGATCTCGGGACAACTAGAGGCACAACTGCACCTTATGTCAGCGCACTGCACACAAGGTTATTGGTGCCGACAGCAGCATTTTCTTTGCAATAAGTGTAACTAGTAGATGCTGTTTATACTTAGTGAAAAAAATGGCAGATATTTGCACCTCACTTTTGTATTACGTTATAAAACAGCATGCAGTAATAACATATTGAGTTTAAATGATCATATTACTTAAAATTACTAAATGGACCCTGTCTTGTATTGGGACAATAAAGCCCTCCCTACACCCACCCCTAAACTTACCTGATAAACACTTTATTATTAAATACCCGCATTGCACCTTATATTCGTTTTTAAATATTTTTAAATATATGAAAGTGAATGTCTTTCTGAACTGATGTTTTAACGCCTCATGACAAATTCGTACATATTTTACAAGGTGGCTAATTCGTACGTTTTCAGTGATGGGTAAGTTTAGGGCTGGGGTTAGGTGTAGGGCATTCATACAAATTCATACGCATTGTGCAACTCGTAAAATACATAAGTTTTAGCTAAAATCATATGAATTTGTACGAGTGAGGTCATTCGTATGAATTAGCCACCTCTTAAAATATGTACGAATTGTCATGAGGTTGGGCTGGATGTTTGAGGGGAAAAGAGAAAAGAATGATTTCGACAAAAGGCGGTGTCAAACTTGTGTTGATCACATCAAAAGATTCCACCATGCGCTTTACGCCCTAACCACTGAGCCTTTTGTTCAACATGCATCTTTTGTAATGTTGTCTATATGCCAACCAGACATTGTGCAGCAAGGTGGACTAATTGCACTTAGTGTAAATAGACACTCTGTTAGAGAAAGTGATTCTAATCACATATTTTTGAAAACTTACCACTCATCTTTCCTTTTTCTTCAGTGCTGGCTACAATGTACAACTGCATGACTGGAGCCAACTGGATCTGTAGATGAAGACTCTTCATATCAGCAATGATGAAGGAGGAAGAGGGCTTAAAGATGCTCACAGGACCTGGGAAAATGACATAGGTGGTTAGGATACAAAACAGAATATCTGGTCACATCAGTGCCTTTTTGTTAATGTTAATTAAGGATATCTAAATTTACAGAAAAAAAAACAACTTGCATCTTCTGAAAAATGCATTTACTTATGTTTAATTAAATTTTATGTTTAACATGCTTATAATAGAGTGATCTATGTTTTTGACAACTTACCTGTGGCCGCAGAAAGCTTATATGGTATGTTTCTATTCAGTATCTCAACACCATTGGGGGATATCAGTGTCACAACACCATTGGGGGAAAAACTAATCTGTTTTATAAGTAAAACAACAAAAAAGAAAAAAAAAAGTTTTATAATTGCATTTTAAAGGATTTTGCTACATTTTTTGAACATAAAAGTAAAGTGGTAGTGGAGTATGCCATAGGTACTGTGCACTGTTCCGTAAGCAGATGTACCATTTTAAACATAGACACATTTGCTGGTGCTCTTAGAAACATAATTTTGGTTATTTTAGAATTTGAATGAAGAAAATATCAGAAAATTAAACCCAGTGCTTACAGTGGTCCCTGAGATGACAAGAGTAATTGAATTTAGACATGTGTCAGATCGGCCCCAACCACACTGTGCCAGATTTCCCACAACTGCAATGCCACTGCCATTAGAGTGCTGGAATTAAAAAAAAAAAGATTGTAAGAACCTCCAAATTATATAGTTTATATTATATTCAGGGGCATGGAAACCTTTTTAATGTCCCCACTTTTCTAATTATAAAGATCATCTGCTGTACTGACAGACCTTAGTGAGGATGTAGTCACAGTTGCCGCTGAAGGTGAAGGTCTTTCCATCATAAGTGGTGACATGAGACCCTCCAACAATAGAGCAGATTCCGGGACATTCCAGGTTTGTACAAGTCCAGCGTCCAGCGGTGCAATAACTGACACAGTATAGCAACAGTGTTAGCATTAGGGAATAATATAAGTGGTATTAAAAAGGAACTTAAAATGTTAAAATGTAAAAAATGTTACCATTTTTTGCAAGCTTGTTTGTAAGACTCTCCTGGTCGATATAATCTGCCCTTATGCACACAAGGGCACTTGTTCAAAGGAACACAACCACTGTGACCAATGTCATCCTCAACCGTACCTTTACAAAAAGTAGGCAAAATGGTGTACCATTTCTACTGTGAACAATAAAATAAACTTTTCCGATAATAAACTGCTTGCAGCTAATGTAATACTTGAAGCATGACAAGCATATTTTTGCAAGGAGAAGTTTCATTTAAAAATAGACTAATCTAATGGAAATGCTTAATCCAGATGAAAAAAAAAAAAAAAAAACACAAATAAAACTATCACTTTGTAAATCGGTTCTTACCTTCAGGGCAGAAACAGCCATCCACACAGTGCTCTTTACACTGTAGGTCTGCATCTGAATTTGAGCAGGTGTTCTTGCACGGACCACCACACTCCATGTATTGCATGTTCAGAGGACATGTCTTTGCTGCTCCACAGAGCAAATGAAATAGTATATCACAAAATATATCATCATTGCTGCTTTGCGAACTGCAATTAACTGTTATAAAGCATAGAACATATGGGTCAATATCACCATATAGAGTGCCTTTCACCCCTCACAATACTAAAATTAAATTTTGTCTTAATTTCCCATTCGCTTTATGTTGTGTCATAAATAGTAGACACTCAAGTACTATAGAAACATATTAGCTGAGCTCCCACACATTTTTTTTTTACATAATTATGGGCCTTTATTCAAAGCATAAACCGTAAGATATGTCCAGCCTGTCATGGACATATATATTACTGTTAAATACGCTTTCATTGCAATATTAAGATGCAAATAATATTTTCTGAAAGCTATAATGTCCATTTCCTAAACAGCGTTATTTGTTTGCTTTCAAATTATAAATACATAGAGCTAGCAAACAATTAAGATCTGCACACGGTTATACACCAGACTTATACCACTTCCAAAAATCTTTATTAAATGCTTCATCAGAGGTCATAAAAATACGTGCAAAAAGTGTAATAAATGTGCACAGGTGCAAAACATTTTCGAGATAAAGCTCTTCCTCAGTGCCACATGGACTGGCGCACACCTGCACCGCATTAAATCAATATTAGCCATGGACATCATAATATGTGCACAGGCACAAAATACACGACACAATATATCCAATAACTTACAAATCTTGCACTTTTTGCACATATTTTTATGACTTCTGATGTAGCATTTAAGAAAGATTTTTGAAAGAGGTATAAACCTACGTATAAATGTGTGCGGATCTTAATTGTTTGCTAGCTCCATATATTTTTGGATCTACGGACAGGACTAACTTGGGTTTTAGATTTTGGACATTTGGCGCTGTTCCTCTTCTTTGACTTTGTAAATTATAAATACATAAAAGATTTTATGTAAACCATGTGTTTTTAAAGCAACTCATACAATTCGCACATGTATTTTTTCTTATTTGGAGAAAACTGATATTTGGATGCAGTTTTTTGTTTGCATGTTATTGTCCCCACACCTAGCTATTGAACACACTGGATTATATAGATATGATTGAATTATTGTTTCAAATATTATTTAAAAATATCAAGATGACAGTGTAGACCAGCACATGACAGGGTGGACACATAAAGCAGAACACACAAAGCATGACAAAATATGACAATGAAATATTTATTCAACTTCGAAAAAATGTAATAATAAATTATAATATAATTACATTCTCAATCACACTGATATACTGTACTGATGTACATTACTGATATAATGAATGGTATGTCCACCCTGTCATGTCTACCCTATCAAGTCTAAGTGACTGCCAACTTACTCACCTCAGCCGTTGAAATTCCCACCACTGAAGAGACAAAAAATCTGTTGTGCAGATGTCACTAAAGGGGATGGCCTTTTGTTAAATGGGCAAATTCCCCAATAGGACAGGGTGGACAACCATTCAAGGGACATGAACAAAAAAACATGCATCTTCCTACACAAAACTTAAAAAAAAAAAAAAAAAAAATCTAGGAAATGTATCTAAAGAGCCAAGTAATGCCTTTGTTATGAATATAAAAACTTAGCCTAATAGAACACACCCTTTCATATTCATTTTTATGTTAAGTTATGATGGCAAATGAGTTATTTATGTACAGGACACCAAAAGGCACCCTACAGTGATATTGACCCGTATCTATCTATTGCTTTTATTTGTTTATAGCCTTTTCCATCATACTCACGACAGAGCTCATCTGTCCTCCATGTTCCTGGTTTTCCTCCAGCATGTGTGCACTGTCGTGAAATCTCTGTGAGCGTGTTGCAGAGACAGTCGTTTTTGCCATAACACTGACACAGGTCGTCTTCACAGACTTGTTCAAATGAACTCATCTCCATCACCCTGTAACAGTCACTAAACTCTGGACTGCTGAGATATTGCTGGCAAATGTTTGTCTGTTAAAAAATAAATAAATAAATTAGAGAGGACACATTGGCATTTTTAATGCCTTTCAATGAGGCAGTGTTATTTTAGTATCACTGAGATACTATTGTAGTTTTTATTATTAGTCTGAATTAGTTTTTAACTTTTATATTTTCCATTTTCATTTTCGTTTTAGTTTGTCAATTTGTTGTGTTTTTTGTCATTATTATTTACGCAATTATTTACGCAATTATTTTTTTTTGTTTTTTATATCTTACTTTAGTTAGCATGTATTTTATTTCAAGTAACAAAAGTGGTTTTCATTTTATGGTTTTACTTTTATTTAAGTATAATAGGCTTGAAATTAAGATAACAAAATGTTTACAAATACTGAAATGCTGATTATAATAGAATATATATATATATATATATATATATATATATAGATAGATAGATAGATAGATAGATATAATGGAATTTAAAATATAAAAGAAGTAATAGAATAACATCTCGTTTTCATCTTCATATCATATTTGACATATCAAAAAATGTCAGCACCAATGTTCTGATTAGTAATTGATATAAAACAATTGAAAATTTAATATTCAATGTTTTCACTAAATGTAATTTTATTCAGACACTGCTCCAAATCTGTTAAAATAATAACAACTTTAATTTAGTTTCATAATACCTGGTTTTTGCACTGATTATTAGCATGAATTTCGACAACCTCACAGACTTCATTTGGTAACACTTTCCATGGGGACAAACCTATATGAAACAAATGTTTGGATAACATATATTAAAAATATGAATTACTAAATAATTTTTGTTTTTATCAAAATAAGGTTTTACCGTTGTCAAAAGAATCATCAGTCTTCTTGCCATTGAAGTTTCCACAAAGTCCACAGGTCTCGCCTTGGTACGTTTCTTTCAGTTCAATCTGGGGAATATATTATAAAATACATGATTATTGGATTCAGATCAGGCCCTATTTGTCCAACTGTGTCACAAATATACAAACACTTGTATAGTCCACTTTAGACATTCTGCTAATACAATTAGATTATTAGTAGACTGTCCACTTAATATCTGCAAACGCTTTATTATGATGGTCCCCAAACAGACATTCTACTGACTATAAGTAACTTTGCAACTTTGCATGTCAGTTTATTCTACAAACCCTAATCACAACCCAACTGTCTACTAATATTGTACTAATACTCTAAGAATTACTTGATACGTTGTTGATAAGTAACTTAAGGTTACTAGAAAGTCACAAACACAAATATAACACTAAATACAGTAGCTGTAGAAACAAACAGAGAATCAGCATACCATTAATGATTGGTCCTTCTCCCAAAAGACATTCACGCCATGATTGTCAGAGATCTTAACCCTTGTTAGAGATGCATCCAACTTGACTATAATTCCATTCTTAGAGATTCCATTATACAATCTTTTAAACAAGTTTCATGGAGAGAAAGAGGGAAAAAATTATATTAACAAAAGAAAGCAAAATTTTGGTTTTTGGAAATTTCACTAATAGTTTTTAGAAATTATAAGACATTTGGATGCAGTGTTAAGTTTATTTAAAAAAAAAAAAAAAAAAAAAACTCACACTATGTTGTCCATTGTGATGTTGTCGTTGGTGAGTTCAATGATTGTCCCCTGGAGATTGACTCTGATTTTGCTGAAAGTGACTGAGCTATTTATTATCTTTCTTTGCATTTCAATGTTAAAATCCTTGCTGTTGCACTTCTGAGCCAGAATGTAGTTGCACGTATCTGCCACTTGAAAGAAATGACCATCGAAGGTCTTGAAACGGAAATTTCCCCATGTGCTGCAGATCTTGAACTGATGATCAGGATTCTGTAAAACTGAACCAAGAGAGAAGGTTTATGAATGTGTTATCTGTACTAAATACTAAACCGACACTGAAAAAGCAGTTTCAGTGACTTAACTTTTTTTTTTAAGGACTGCATACCTGTAGTTACAATCGGACTTGTCATGTAAGGGAACTCTAAAAATAGACGACAAGGAAAAACACCATTAAGCAGTCTGAAATTGTGTAAAAATATCAGTCGTTTTAATTATTTAATTAATTGTAAATGCAATTAATACTGGGACTAAAATAATTAATTTACTAATTATGTTAGGTGCAATTAATAATCATAATTAGAAATATTGCATATTTTGGAATCACCCGGTATTCCCTTTTTCTGGTTTAGAGCCTATCTATTAGGTCAAACTTAGTTTGTTTAAATGAAAAGTTTTAGATCATAGAACTCTCATATTAATACTGGCATGCCACAAGGTTCAGTTTTGGGCACTCCTTTTTATTGTGTATGCCTTTACATTATAGATTTTTTTATAAATTGCCCTTGTTATGCTGATGACACCCATAAATAAAAAAAAAATCATTATTATTTACATACTGAATCCGATTAATCTGAAATAAACATAAAGACCATATATTATACATTTTTCTAAATGTTTTTTCAACTTTTTTTTCATAGTCTGATAAATGCACTTGTCTCTTTTTGATCACAGAAATGAATATATTACACACATAAATTGAAATATTTACCTGTCACTGTGTAGTCCACATAATCTGTAACGGCTTCCGTGTTATGAAACATATTTAAGTCTTTAGACATAAATAGACAGAGACACATATTTACAATAATACTGTGCAATAATATTGTAAAATGAGAAAACAAAACTGATTATAGCCATCAAACCTGCTAGTTTTTTTTCATTTGTAACTCACATCTTAAACCCACCTTTGTTAGACCCACCATTTTGTTTCTTGTTTTTTTTTTGTGTGTGTTCTTTTTGTTGTTTAGTGCTTATGCATATTATTGTACTTGATTGCCTTAAAAGGCACCCATAAATAAAATTAATTATTATTATTTACATAATGAATCAGATTAATATGGAATAAACATAAAGAACATGTGTTATACATTTTTCTAAATGTTTGTTCCACTTCTGTTCAAAGTCTGATAAATGTCTCTCTTGATCACAGAAATGAATACACACATAAATCGACAAATTGAAATATTTACCTTCCAGTGTCTGGTCCATTACATCATTTGTTTTGGTTTCCGCAGTATAAAACATATTTGAGTCTTTAGACATAAATAGACAGAGACACATGTTTACAATAATACTGTGCAATAATATTGTAAAATGATAAAACAAAACATCTAACCTGCTTGTATAGACTGTAGCCCCATCATCAGTAGGATGCCCCATCTCAGCATCCACATCTGGGACATCCTCACAGTCCTTATGGAGACAACAACCATCCTCAAAAGCTAATGTGAGCTGTCTGTCAAAACTTTCTCTTTTATAGTGTATTTTCATCTTCTTTGGAAGAATGCAATTTGTGATCCGAAGGTGGAACCCATCATATGCATTACCACGGGATTCTATCTTTTAATCAGATAAATGTTTATTGTCCTATAGTTGTGTTTGACTAATGCAAACCTTGGTTGCGAGAAACACAGACAAAACTGCATGTGTCTGCGTTTCATCTCAAATTAAACAAAGGTGTGAATCCAATGGGGACACAATTATTTTCTAGAGAAACTATTCAATATCTACCTATCTACTAGATGTTGATCTGGGTTTGCAAAAAGTCTGCTTGCATTTACATCTATGACACAACACTGGTAGCTGGCAGTATTAAAGTCAAATTACTGGGGTGCCGGAGACGAGGCGGGCGCAGGCGCATCATCAAATATATTTCAAAGCAAGCCGGCACCACAGTCTTTACTGTATCATCACTGTCTTTATTGGGGCTTTATTTAGCGAATATTTACATTTATGCACATATGACTGGATGTGGTAGACTATCAAAATTTTGGCTAATGCATGACGCAACTGTATGATGCGCATCAGAGGCGATTTAGAAGTGGGTACACTCAAAGCCGCCTGATAAAGAAGTGGGTACCACTGGTTGAGCTGACAGACATAACGATGTTGAGCCGGCATCGTGATCCCATCGCTCCCCCTCCTCCCTTTCCCCTCCCGCAAGCCACCGCATCCCAATGCCGTGTTCGGAAAGAAAGTTGTGTTTTAAAGGCAATAAACATTATATGGAAATATATATATATATTTCATTACTTTCGCAGTTATATCGTTAAGTAATTATACTGTATATAAATTGCGGGCATCAGGGGGCCGCTAGTAATGTGCATGGCATTGAAACTGATTTCGTATGCACGATCGCATTTCACTTTCACTTTTCATCATCATGTTTCACTGTAGACTTCCTCCGATGCCAATTTGGTAGACGTCGCCCAACCCTACTAACTGTCATACAAAAAATCTAACTAAAGTCAGCGAATAAACCTGAGACAATGATCAATGTGTAACAATAATATTCGCAATAACATATTGGTTTACTGAATAATTAAGAAAATATTATTCTTTGACTTATCTTTGTACAGAAACCTCATCGCTTGATTGGCTACTGTCAGGTGTAACAGACGACGATATTTTTGTCCTGTGTCAGCTTCCGTAGCTTCTGTATGCGTT
>JAHKKF010487105.1:0-13274 GCA_019740295.1 Labeo calbasu | reverse complement strand
AGTTTCTTCAAGTTAAACCAAACTTTTATTGTGATGGGTTGCTGTGAAGACTTCCTTTTTCAAACTTTTTTGAGAAGTTGTCACTGATGTATTAAACACAATTTAACCCTGTAAAGACTGACATATAAAACAGTGTTATATTTTATAGAAATATATATTAAAATCATTTTAACCTGATTTTTCTACAAAATGATGTATGGATAATCAACCAAAAACTTGGTTTAGCCCAGTAAGGGTTTATCTTGAAATATTAGTAATACTAGTAATATAATAAAGTTACTCTTAGGTTTACTTTATAAAACAATGAAGATTTCACAGCAATAAGACAATTTTTACAATTACACTAAAATGCAATTTGCTTTCTAAAAAGTATAATCAGACAACAGAAGGCATGTACAGTAGTAGATTGTGTACAACATATTTTTCAGCAATATGCTGATAATTTAGAGGTCTTCGATATTTTACTTAATTTAAAAGGTTGTTGCAAGTTTAGCAAAACAGACAAATCTTCACAAACACTGCCAGAAGTCAAAACATGCTACCCTAAGGAATGATTTCTGCCCAATCTGAGCCTTAAAAAAGCTGAATCAGTTACATTAAATTATTTCTGACTATATCCAAACCAGCTCATTTAGATGTTACCACATGATTTAGGTTGCCAGTCAAAGAGAAAAGTTTGTCGGCTACTTTACTAAACAAAAGTAAACAGTTTTAAGACAAACATGCACAGCCAATGCTTATAAAGCCAAGCCAGTCGTGTACAAAGATGTCATAAAAAGTCTTTTAAAATCACAGGCACAATATAAAAGCCTCGAATGCCTCCGACCGAGCTGCCACCCTCGGCGGACACACTTCACCGTAGCCACCGTCAGCGTGACCTTTTACAATATCATCTCTCTCTGAAGATCTCACTGCGAGGGGTGGCGACGCGGAAAGGGGCAGACCTAAAGGCCGGTGCCGACCCGAGGTGAAAACGGGCATCTTGTCCTGATAAATCATGGCGTAATGAGCCCTTCATTGTGCCTGGCATTGTGCTCCAGCACTCCCGCAGTCTGCCACCTTTTGCCTGTTAAGCTGACAGGAATAATGAACTGGCTGCTTTGAACTGGCCTCACAATATTGACTGGTTGCACACAGCAGATGTCTCCAGCTAAAGCAACTGGTAAATGCACATTAGGTTAACAAAAGGGGCCTTTGCTTTTAGGGGGTGGGAGGTGCGGCCACTGGGGGTGTGTTAAAGTTTTTTTGCAGGGGGTGCTGGGGAGATCGGGGCGTAGGTGCAGTCAACAGACAGACAGGGAGCTTCATTTTAAAACAATTCATTTGTCAAAGTGGCCATTCAGACCGGGCGATGCTTTGTGAGACTGAAGCGTTTGTGGGTGTGTGCCGGGCTAAAAGCGGGGCCGGCCTGCGCTGTTTCGATGACTGAAGAGAGCGGAGGAGATGCCAGCACGCAGCACATATGCTAATCGGCAAACTTTTGGTTTTCCTGCATTTTGTGAGAACAGCAATTTGCTCCCCTAATTACCATCAAAATTAGAAAGACTGATAAAACACACAGTTTTCAGCAAAATCCTCTTGGTGGTTTAAAAGGAGGCAGGATTTATATTATCAGGGACCTACATTTTTTTGTAATCAAATGTGACCCTGGACCACAAAACCAGTCTTAAGTAGCATGGGTATATTTGTAGCAAGGGCCAAAAATACATTGCATGGGTCAAAATTGTTGATTTTTCTTTAATGCTAAAAAACATTAGGATATTAAGTAAAGATCATGTTCCATGAAGATATTTAGTACATTTCCTACCTTAAATATATCAAAACTTAATTTTTGATTAGTAATGTGCATTGCTAAGAACTTCATTTGGACAAAATTAAAGGCGATTTTCTCAATATTTTGATGTTTTTGCACCCTCCAGATATTCAAATAGTTGTATCTCAACCAAATATTGTCCTATTCTAACAAACATAAATCAGTGGGAAGCTTATTTATATATACTATTCCGTCACTGGTCTACTACTGTGGGAAAAAAAATACAATACTTTAACGCTAAACAAAGATAAAACAAAAAGATGAATAAAACTTTACTGGAGTATTTTAAAAAGAAAACACAATTTCAGTTTTATTATTTCAAAATTTCACGTTTAATTCAATGTGTTACTTGCTGTTTCTTTGTAATTAACTGCACAATTTCTGAGTGAAAACAGTTTCAAAGTGAATCCTACACCATTTTTTTTAGGGTATGTAGTTATTTTAGTATCAATAAGATACTAAGTTTTTATTAATATTTTAAATTAGCATTTATTATTCTATTATTTAATTACATTTAAATTTAGCTAAAGTTACTTAAGTAATTTTGTTATGTATTTTTGTTATTTTTATTAGATTTTTTTTTAAATATGCCTTTATAGTTTTTTTTTAATTTTAGCTTTAGATTGTTATGATTTAATGAAAATGAAATATTTAGCTTTGGCAACTAACTGAAAAAAGTTTTTATATATTTTATTTTATTGCAATTCACAATTATTTTATTTAAAAAGCTAAAAAAATATAATGATTTTAGATTTAGTTTTAGTTTAGTTAAATATAACACTACTGAATTTTTTTTTTTTTCCAAATATCAACATCCATTTTTTAACAACATACTAAATAATATACTAACATACTAAACTGAATTTTAATAAAACTACAGTCCAGTTTTCTTCTAAATAAAATACATTCCTAGTGTTTTAATAGTCTATCGGACATTAAAAACTAACAAAGGTTACTTGTATATTTGTCCCAGTGACATTATGCTATGATCGAACACTTAGATTAATAAAATAACATGTTAAAGAATAAAACTATGCATTATACATTTACCTCACATGCAATAACAAAATTATGAGAGTTTAGTTAAATACAAGCTTATTATTACAAGGATATTAAAAACTATATACTTAAAAGCTATTCAAATGAGATCCTGGACCACAAAACCAGTCTTAAGTAGCACCAGTATATTTGTTGAAACAGCTAAAAAATACATTGTATGGGTCAAAATCATCAATTTTTCTTTTATGCCAAAAATCATTCGTATATTAAGTAAAGATCATGTTCCGTAAAGATATTTTGTAAATTTCCTATCGTAAATATATCTATTGATTAGTAATATGCATTGCTAATAACTTAGCAACTTTCTCAATATTTTGATTTTTTTTTGCACCCTCAGATTCCAGATTTTCAAATAGTTGTATCACAGCCAAATATTATCCTTTCCTAACAAACAATACATCAGTGGAAAGCTCATTTATTATTCATATGTTAATTATTTATAATTAACTTATTTATAAATCTTAATTTCAAAAAACTGACCCTTATGACTGGTTTTGTGGTCCAGGGTCACGTAGTGAAAACACATAGTATGAAACTAAATGTGACTTTTTTGACACTATCAATCTGTTTGCATGTAGTGTAACATAAAAATACAAATACAGGATGCCAAAAAAGCCAGAAGTGTTTTGTAAAAATCATATTCATTGCGTACAATTACATTCACTATCGTCCTAATAATGACTATTACCTATCATTACCACATATCATTATCATTAATATGATTTTGAACACAGAGGCTGAAAGCGCCAGCGTCTGCGTGGAGAAAGCCTGATTTAAAGCGTGACCGTCGTAATGGTGCTGTAATAAGCCGTGACTAAACACGCTCACGGGTACCAGCTCAGACACACAGAGAGGCACATTGCAGCGAGAGGGCTACGGCAGGCCAGCGCTGATTAGCATATAATTGCTGCCATTGTATTTGACATGGAGAATTAAGAACCAGCTTGGTGGCAAGATGTCCATTCGTCCCAATAACAGGGGACACGACATATGGAGAAGAGACTGAGGAGACTAGACTGTAAAATGTATACTGAAAGTTGTTCACTTAAAAATTACTTTAACGCAATGATTCGGATAGAGTCGGTCCTGTTAAATTAAAATAGCCAAAAAGCATTTAGTGTAGCTTTTACTATATGAAAAACATTTTACAATTTACAGTCAGTTATGCAAGGTATAAATAACATTGTTAATTCAGTTCAACATATTTGAGTAAATATATAAATTAATAAATAATTAAATTATATACAATTAATGATTATACACTATGAAGATGGTCAGGTAACAAAAAATGTATTTAAACTGACTGGTTTTATTCAAAATAAATTATGACTATATTACTTTGCGTGAACAAAAGTACTTTTTAAGGTTCAGGTTAATGTCTTACAGGCAAAAACTGGCACTTTTTACACATTTCCCAATCTTTTAGCAATATTAGCTTGGTGAAATTGTCAAAATGCACATGAATGCATGTAAAGAAGTTTTGTTCACTGAACCCGAACTGTGAACTTTGAGCTCTTCAGATCACAAACCATGAATTTGAGATTATAAATATTTGATAAGATTATAACTATCTGCTTCTCGAGACGATATAAATGATAATTCGTCCCCCTCCCCTCGCACACACACTTTTCAACAGTTTCTTTTAAATTCTAAATCTCTTTTAAATCGCACATTTCTTTCTTTCGCTCTTGTCTCGCTGACTCTTTTCGGTGACCCGACTCAAAGGGAGAGAAGCTACGTCTTTCCCCCCTTTACGTTCCTCTCATGCGACAGCTGAGCGAGTGAGTGTGTGGAAAAAAGAGAAAGAGAAAGAGAGGGAAAGAGAAATACAGCCCGGCACTGAATGACCTGACCACTGGTGACAAAGCAGGATTGGTCACGCTGGCTTGTGAGTAATGGGCCAAAGAGAAATGCTTATGTGTGTGTGTGTAGCTGGTGGTGTGTAATGATTCGCTTGCTTTGACACAGTTAAACTGGTTGAGTCTCAACACCAGATGTAACACAACTAAGAGGAATCAAGCCATATGCACAGGTGTATTAAACTTTCTCTCACACTGTCCTCTAAACAGTTGTAAAATTATCAAGGAAGAATTTTAATGGGATGCCTCATGTTTGCACACATGATCAAGAGACAGATGCACAGTTGTATGTTTAGCACTGTCATATTTATGAAACAATACGATAACATCTTTCAGTATCATCCAGGCATTAAAGTATACCTAAAATGCACAAACAACAGCTGTTAAAACTGTGCAACTGAGTAATGTAATATGCAGAAAATTGGATAATAGGTCTAACAGCAGTTTGTCAAACTTGTTTATACTTGCAGGTTCTAAGATCTGAATATACACTACCAGTCAAAAGTTTTGGAAAAGTAAGATTTTAATGCTTCTTTAATGCTCACCAAGCCTGCATTTATTAAACCCAAATGCAGCGAAAACAGTAAAATTTTTGAAATATTTTACTATTCAAAATAACTGCTTTCTATCTGAATATATTTAACAAATGTAATTTATTCCTGTGATCAAAGCTGAATTTTTAGCATTATTACTCCAGTCATATGATCCTTCAGAAATCATTCTAATATGCTGATTTGCTGTTCAAGAAACTTTTATTATTATTATTATTATTATTATTATCAATATTTAAAACAGTTGAGTACATTTTTTCAGGATTCCTTGATGAATAGGAAGATCCAAATATCAGCATTCATCTAAAATAAAAAGCTTTTGTAACATTATACACTGTACCATTAAAATAATTATTATAATTAAAATAATACTTTTATATAATACTTTTATTATAATTAAATTAATACTTTTATTTACTTTAGGATGCTTTAAAGTGATATAAAGTGATGATAAAGACATTTATAATGTTAAAAAAGATTTCTATTTCAGATAAATGCTGTTCTTCTGAACTTTATATTAATCAAAAACTTGAAATAATTTTACTCAGCTGTGTTCAATCTAGTAATAATATAAATGTTTTTTTGAGCAGCAGATCAGAATATTAGAATGGTTTCTTGTGGATCATGTGACAGAAGTAATGGTGCTAAAAATTCAGTTTTGAAATCACCAGAATAAATTACATTTTAAAATGTATTCATATAGAAAACGTAAACATATTTACAAATTTTACTGTTTTTACTGTTCTTTGGATTAAATAAATGCAGGCTTGGTGAGCAGAAAAAAAATGTTTAAAAAACACTAAAAATCTTTTGATTGATAGCGTACTTAAAGGGATAGTTCACCCAAAAATGAAAATTCTGTCAATAATTACACACCCTCATGTCGTTGCAAACCTGTAAGACCTTCATTCATCTTCAGAACACAAATAAAGATATTTTTGAATAAATCTGAGGTTTCTGACCCTGCATAGACAGCAACACAACTGAAACTTTCAAGGCCCAGAAAGGTAGTAAGCACATCATTAAATTAGTCCATGTTACATCAGTGATTCAACCATAATTTTATGATGCTAGGAGAATTTTTTCTGTGCAATAAAAGTGAAAATAATGATTTTATTTAACATTTATTTCCTGACAACTCCTATAGCACTGAGCTGTCAACTTTTGCACAGACAAGCAGTAGATTCACCAATATGGAAATGTGGGCCAATATAATAGCTGGTAATTATTTAGATTTAGAAGCCACTAATCAATATACTGACCTACATAACCAGTAACACTGATTACAAACACACACTCATGAAAATGCTCACCTTAGAAGTTTAGATCTCTATCTGCTTCAAACGACAACAACATCATGTACAGTCGAAACATAATCACAATTTCTTCAGAAAAAGTCCAAATGTAGTTTACTGTGTGTCCAAAATGAACTAAAACAGTAGGAGACAGCAAAAAATGTGCTGCACATGAGCAACATCTTATTTGGATGAGTTTAGGCTGTGTTTTGTAATGAGCATATATATGTATTGTATAAACGTGAGGGAGGTCGCATTCTCCACGGACATCTTTTAAGATAAGCGGCGCATAGCAGGATTGTTATTCTCTCTCTCTTTGTCCTCGGCGGCTCCACAAGAGTTGAGGAAGGCACATGAGGGCCTGTCACAGGTAGAGCAGAATAGGGATGGCTCCTTGCCCCCATGCTTGATTGCTCCCTTATTGACACTCGCTCTCAAGTCCACAATAGCGGTCCTCAGACGCCGCTGAATAGATTTACTCCTGACGGCCCGCCTCCCAGCCACTCTCGCCCTAATCCAATCCCCCAACCTGCACGGCAGACCCAAAGATGCCCCAGAAACCCCTTGTTCTTCTGTGGATTTGAGTCTTTGAGGATTGAGTCTGTCTGACTTATGAGGGTAAAGTGATAACACTCATGCACACAAATTGTGGCAGATATAAAAAATGATACACGAAATCTATGTTTAAAAGGACGTCCTGAGACCAGTTTTGTAGTTTAAATACTTTAAAATGTTCTTTTACTGGCTAAAAGTCAAATTTTTGCCCATTACCCCCATTTCACTGTACATGTAAGCAACTTCATTCCGCATATGTTTGGACACCGAAACATGTAAACAGTGTTTTTTAAGAACAAAAGGTTCAAAACGCTCACAGAAGAAAAAAAACGATGCATTAATAGCCGGGGGTGAAAACTTTTAAAGTTTTGAAGATCAGGGAAAATTTAACTTATTTTGTCTTCTAGCAAACATGTAAGTATCCACTGTAGTTTAAATGCTATTTAGGCAAAATAAGAAAAATGTACACATCTTCATTCTGTTCAAAAGTTTTCACCCCCTGCTCTTAATGGATTGTTTTTCCTTCTGAAGCATCAGTGAGCGTTTGAACCTTCTGTAATAGTTGCATATGAGTCCCTTAGTTGTCCTCAGTGTGAAAAGATGGATCTCAAAATCCAGTCATTGTTCAAGGGTTCAAATACACAAAATACACAAAAATGCTGAAAAACTTAAGAATCCGTGGGACCTGGAGAACTTTTCTAAAGAACAGCGGGCAGTTTAACTATTCAGGACAAACAAGGGACTCATGAACAATATCACTAAACCAAAAAAAATAGCTGTGGATCATTCAGGTAACAACACAGTATTAAGAATCAAGTGTATGTAAACTTTTGAACAGGGTCATTTTTATAAATGTAACTATTATTTTCTCTTGTTGACTATATGTAAACGTCTTTTATGTGAAGTATCTTATTCAGGTCAGTACTAAATAAAAAAATAATAATAATAATAACATGCATTTTGTATCTTATTTTGGTAATATAATTAACATTTTGAAGATTCTACAAGGTGTATGTAAACTTTTGACTTCAACTGTATAAGATGCAACTGTCTTACACTCAGGCTCCTGAAATTTTCAATTAGAAGAAGAGCCAAGAAGAACATTTGCAGTGTGTGTGGTGAACAAAACTTAGATTACCCGACTTCAAATCCACTTCAGCGCACTTGTGCCGCACTAAAGCCTGTGAAAGTGCGCATAGAGGTAATGACGGGCCTTAATTAGAAACTTCACTTTCCCATCATGCTCCTCTCCTGCAGATTAACCCCTGAACAATTCCAATCAACAACCTCAGTCTGATGAGGGTCACAATTGACTTGCATGTTGGAAAGCCTCTACACTCACACTCCTGGTGTCAATGGAGGGATCCAATTAGATACAATGACGGTGTGCTTTATAATGGGAGAGAAGCCAATTTTAAAGCAGTCTTTGTCTAATCAGGACCGGCTCACTGTCATTAGTTTCCACTCAGTGTGGAAGAATGGCCAGAGTCAGCTGAAGACTCCTAAGGGCTCTGTGTCAGTCTAATGAACTGAGGCTCTTTGTGGCTGTGTTGGGTTTATTATTGGGTTCAGAGACCAGGGAAAAAAAGAGAGTGCTTCAAGAAGAACGGTTGGCTGGCCAACTGCCCTGAAAACCCCTCCATTGCTGCTGTTTACATAAGATCGCAACACAATCTTGCTACTATTACTGATTGAAGTCGCTGGACAAAAACAGCTCAACTTGTTTTTTTTTTAGACTTGGACTTGTAATATTAGACTTGGAATATTAAATCAGCTTTGGCTGATATTAAATTATAGAATTTGTAATTTACACAGCTTTTTATGATCATTTTATGTTTTTATATTCATGATTAAATGTATAATTTTCTTTCTTTCTGCTATTGTAGTTTCTAAATAAATGCACTCTTATGTTTATAGCAGTAATATATATAGGTGTTTCTTCAACCACTGCACTTTTGTCAGTTAATGAAAATTCCCACCATAATTGTCATTTCAAATAAATCTCAAATTACACTACTGCTCAGAAGAATTTTTTTTTTTTTTTTTTTTTTTGAGAAGTCTCATGCTCAAAACAGGAAAAACATAATTATTGTGAAACTAGTCATAAGTGTCCATTTTTTTAAATTGAGATTTATACATGATCTGAAATCTGAATAAATAAGATTTCCACTGAAGTATGGTTTGGATAGGACAATATTTGACAGAGATACACCTATTTGAAAATCTGGAAAAATCTGAGGAGCGTGCAAAAAATAAAAAATAAATAAATAAATAAAATCAAAATATTGAGAAAATCACCTTTAAATGTGTCCAAATTAAGTTCTTAGCAATGCATACTACTAATTAAGTTTTGACATATTTACAGTATGAAATTTATGATCTTTACTTAATATGCTAATGATTTTTGGCATTAAAGAAAAATCAATCATTTTGACCCATTCAATGTATTTTTGGATATTGCTACAAATATACCCATGCTACTGAAGACTGGTTTTGTGGTTCAGGGTCACATATTTTAAAATTTAATTTATTTCTGTGACGAAAAACTGAATTTTCAGCATCATTACTTCAGTCTTGAATGTCACATGATCCTTTAGAAATCATTTTAACATGATGATCTGGTGCTCAAGAAACTAAAAAAAAAAAAACTTTACTGACCTCCAAACAGTAGTGTATGCTTTTTTTAATAACATTCTCTAATGGAAATGATGGTGGTGCAAATGACATTTCATTTTAATTATTATTATATATATATATATATATATATAAACTGGCAGGCTTTTTAGCCAGCAGTATTTATTCTAAATTATTTATTTTCTATTATTCAACAACATTACAATGATATTACAGTGATTACCTTGATTTTTCTTTGTTTGCTTCACACATCATAAGTGAAACTTATTACAAAACAAGAAATAATATCAGGTTCAAAATTTGAAAATGTTAGTTTTAATGTGATCTGCATATAACAAAATGAAAAAGAAATTAAACATGTTGGCTTTCATCAAAAAAATCCTCTAGGACATAAAGACATCCTAGTTAAAAACAAACAAACAAACAAACAAAAACACCCATATATGCTGTATCTGATGTTCAAAGTGCTTTGAAGCACAGGTATTCAAGTCTATGTTAAGAAAATCAGACTCACTATCAGAACTGTAACCTAAAAGTGCTTAAAGTGCAAGTGTACAAAGTTTACAAAGGCAATGTGTGTAGCGTGTGAGCGTAGCAGGTTGTTCTTGTGTAGCACCATTCATCTCCACAGAGAGGCTGTTCTCAATCCTCTCAGTAAATGTGTGAGAACACGCAATAGCCTCAGACGTATTAGAGAATAATTACACTTGCGCTCTGATGCACTGCCATTCAGGCAGGCTGGACAATATTTCAGGGATTAGAGATGTCAGTGCCACGGGCATCTTCAGAGAAATCAGAGGCACCAGGCCCACATTCTTATGCAAAAGCAGGGAAGTGTTTGGATACTTTGATACAACCCCAGAATCCCCCCCACGCCACACACACACACAGCCTTCAAAAATCTGTTCAATGAGGCAGAGTACACAAAGAACAGGGAGACAGATGCTCTGCTGAAAGAATCCGTTGCTAGAAATGTCATGAGAAAATCATCACTATCGCTCATTTCTAAGGTTGAAGACTTCACTCATAACTCATCTGTTTACGTATATAAATCACACCTTTAACCAAAATGCAGATTGTGCTTGTTATTTTATCAGAAAGCGTATAGTTTAATGGCTTAAGTACGCTAATGTTTCTTACATCATGATGTGGTGTAACAGTGCGATGAGAACATTGGATACAGCTCATAAAGTTAACTAAGTTTGCCTCAAAGACTGAACTGTGACACAACAGTCAGCTTGCCTGTCTCAGATCAGGGTCGCTCCCTCTCTTTCTCTTCCAAACTTCTGTGCATTTCAAGCTCCATGAAATCTCCTTCTCGGTGTGTTTAGAGATGCCAATGGGAAAGTATTTGGGGTGAGCCGAGGTCCAGAAAGAGGACACATGTTGATTTGGAAAAGAAAACAGCACTGACCTCTTAAAACTCCACTGATTATTCAAACAAATCATCTACTGGGATGAAGGTGGAATAAAAAAGCTCTGAAATGGACCTGGTAATGAGAGCAGATATGTAATAATAAAGGTAATAGTGCAAAAAAGGCAGAATTGCAAGATGTCAACTCAGAATTCAGAAAGAAAAAGTCTAAATAGAAAATACAAACTCAAAACTGTGAGGTTAATCTCTTTTTTTTCAGGTCAGAATTGTGAGATAAAAAGTCATGATAATCTTTTTATTTTATAAGAAGTAAAGAAAAGAAGAAAAGATACACCTTTTTTACACTTTAAACATGTTAAGCATACCATATTATGTTAATGATCAGTGACGTCTTGTAACCCTTGAATCACTGAGGCCAATGATTAATGCGATGCGTAACAAGATCAGTCAATATAAACTTCTGTCAGTGCACATGACCAGTTTCATGAACATGAATGACTGTTGTGCTTTAAAGCAGGCAGAGCTTTGGTCACACTGGGGTCCTGCCATCAGGGGGCTGCCCACTGCTGTGCCCGAGTGCAAAGTCAGTCAGAGCTCATTAGTACCGTTTGCCTGACTAAAGTACCTGCCCATGAATCCAATGCTGAGCGAAAACCGCAGGGTTCATTACGGCTCAGAGCTTTTAACCTGAAACTGGCCATATCCTGGATCAAAAGTTCATATCCTCATCCATTCAAAAAAAACAAGACACTGATCATTTAAAAATAGAGAGATTTTGTGTGTTGTGCTTTTCTTCTTTTGTGGTGGAGGTAAATGAAAGTTGATGGTGTATAAGGAAAGAAGATCTGAAGCGCACTACTTGTTGAACATGCTGTCTTCAAAATATACTGATGGAATGAGTTCAGGTAGTAAATAAAACAAAGTTTATTGGAGCACACTTTACAAGACAATGTTATTTCAGTCTTTCTTCAAACATGTCTAATTAATTGTGTTACTTGTTATTTCTTTGTAATTATTAGATACATGACAGATGGAAAGACGGAGAGACAGACCAACAGACAGACGAACAAACGGACAGACGGGTGGATGGATGGACAGACAGACAGGTAGAACAACAGACGAACGGACAGACAGACAAATAGATCAACGGACGGACAGACGGACAGATCAATGGACGGACAGACAGATAGACAGATAGTTCAATGGACAAACGGGTGGACAGACAGACAAATAGATCAACGGACGGACAGATCAATGGACGGACAGACAGACAGACAGATAGTTCAACGGATAAACGGGTGGACAGACAGACAAATAGATCAACAGACAGACAGAATGACGGATGGACGGACAGACAGAGACAGATAGATCAACAGGCGGACAGATGGACGGATGGACAGACAGACAGATTAACAGACGGACAGACGGATGGACAGATCAACAGAGAGACAGGCAGATCAAAAGACCAATGGAGATCAACGGACGGATGGATGGACAGACAGACAGATAGATTAATTAACGGACAGATGGATGGACAGGTAGATCAACAGACAGACAGTCAGATAAACAGACAGATGGATGGACGGACAGACAGACAGATCAACAAATGGACAGACAGACTGATCAATGGATGGACGGGGTGGATGGGCAGATGGATGTACAGACAGATCAACCGACAGACGGACAGACAGATAGATTAATTAACAAACAGAAGGACGGACAGAAAGACCTACAGACAGACAGACGGACAGTCAGATCAACGGACAGATGGACAGACAGACCAGATCGACGGACGGACGGGGCGGGTGGGCGTACGGATGGACAGACAGATAGATCAACAGATAGACGGACATACAGACAGATAGATCAATGGACGACAGTTCAACAGACGGATGGATGGACAGACAGATAAACGGACGGACGGACAGACAGATAGATAGACAGATAAACGGACGGACGGGCAGACAGATAGATGGAAGGACGGAGGAACAGACAGACAAACAGATGGACGGATAGACGCACAGATGGATGGATAGATAGATAGATTTTTTGTTTCAGAACACACAAAATTCTATCCTATTAAGTAGGTAAAACTTACATTTACCAAACCTTACTAGAAAGGACAGTCAAGCA
>JAHKKF010487095.1:0-11729 GCA_019740295.1 Labeo calbasu | reverse complement strand
TTTTAAAGAGTGCAGCAATCAGGTTGTTTTGACCAAGCGGGTGGGTTATACGTTTAACTAGCTGAGTTAAATAAAACTAACCAGAAGGTTGGGATAAATATTTAACCTAACTGTTTAGTCAAAACAACCCAATCACTAGGTTAGTTCATATTTCACCCAGCGCTAGGTTGTTTTTAACCCAACATTTTTTTTTTTTTTTTTTTAGAGTGCAGCGATTGGGTTGTTTTGACCAAGTGGTTGGGTTATACGTTTAACTAACCGAGTTAAATAAAACTAGCCAGAAGGTTGGGTTAAACACATAACCCAATCGCTGCGTTTGTCCATATTTCACCCAGCACTAGGTTGTTTTTAACCCAACAATTTTTTTTTTTTTTTTTTTTAAGAGTGCAGCGATTGGGTTTTTTTGACCAAATGGTTTAACTAGCTGAGTTAAAGAAAACTACCCAGAAGACTGGGTTAAACGTATAACTCAATTGCTGGGTCAAAACAACCCATTCACTGGGTTTGTTCATATTTTACCCAGCGCTTGGTTGTTTTTAACCCAACATTTTTTTTTTTTAGAGTGCAGCAATTGGGTTGTTTTGACCAAGTGGTTGGGTTATAAGTTTAACTAGCTGAGTTAAATAAAACTAGCCAGAAGACTGGGTTAAACGTATAATTCAATCACTGGGTCAGAACAACCCAATCACTGGTTTTGTTCATATTTCACCCAGCGCTGGGTTGTTTTTAACCCAACATTTATTTAGAGTGCAGCGATTGTGTTGTTTTGACCAAGCGGTTGGGTTATACGTTTAACTATCCGAGGTAAATAAAACTAGCCAGAAGGTTGGGTTAAACACATAACCCAATCGCTGTGATTGTCCATATTTCACCAAGCACTAGGTTGTTTTTAACCCAACATTTTTGAAAGAGTGCCGCGACTGGGTTATTTGACAATTTGGTTGGGTTATACATTTAACTAGCTGAGTTAAATAAAACTAGCCAGAAGCTTGGGTTAAACATATAATTCAATCACTGGGTCAAAACAACACAATCGCTGGGTTTGTCCATGTTTCACCCAGTGCTAGGTTGAATTTAACCTAGCATTTTTAAAGTGTAGTGCATTTTGTGTGCATAATCTTTTGTGAATTAAAAAAAAGGACTTTATTGCATAAAATTTGATGCAGCATAGCAACACAAGCACTCAGTTACAAGTATTGCAAACAATATACTTCATAAAGAAAAAAATATTTGTCTGTAATAACGGAATTATTTAGATTTGTAGCACCTTTTTGTTGTTAAATTGTAACATTTTAACCAACATGTGAGAAGAATAAATAAATATTAAACAAATAAAATGAACAAAGAAAATTAAAAATTAAATATAAATGAATTAAATTAAAAAAACTAATAAATAAATAAATAAATCACAAACTAATAAATAAATATCATAACTAGTTTTAAACTTACCTTTTTCTTTTTCCGCAGCGCTACTTTGACCCCATCCACGGACACGATGATGTTGACTTTCTTCTTTTTGATATTCTTCACTTTAAATTCATACTGTAAAGCAGAGAAGAAAGATACAGATCATTATAGGAAGAAATATCAATACCGAGCAATTATTTTTCCACCCTTCCAGGACACCCAAGGATACTTCTATTAATTAAATTCAATCCAAGACCCCATTTAAATAGAAATCATGCGGCCAGTCCTCTGCAAATATCAATAACTTCACCCTTTTTTATTGGCGTATATGCCCTTGCAGAGAACGGGCTCAAATGCCATTAACGTTTCGACAAATGAAATGCAAGATTGGAACTTTCAAATGAGCCAAGCGCTTATCAACAGTGTGGAAATCGGAAAGAGAACAGCAAAGCCTTTGAAGTGCATCTGGATAGAATTGAGTTCTCATTTAAATGGGTTTCTCTATAGCTTCTCTGCTCTGTGTTAACATTGTGATGTATGCAGCACTCTTTCACTATTCAGAGAGGCATTAGCCTGCTTAGAGATGTATGGATGTGGGTGTCGGTACAAACAACTGTGAGCAAACACTCTTACACAAGTAAACAAGCGTCCCCGCAGGGACAGCATGAAGAGCAGCGTGTTCTCATTTTTCATCCCCACTCATGTACAGTATACAAATTCAGAGGGACAAACACAATATTGTTAAAGAGTATACTTAAGGCTATTGGGAAAAGGTTAATTTATAGTTTCATTAATGCATGTATCGTCAACTTAAAGCCTATCATCCTTCAAAGCAACATGCTGAAATTTTTACGCCATCAAGAAAACAGTCAAACAAACCCTCTGGCTAGTGCATCTTGTTTGTTCCCTATATAGCTAATGTTAGATAATGAAGAGAACGTGTGCTTCTTGTGTGTCTTCCTACTTACAGATATACATATGAAAGAACAAAAGTGGATTATATGACCCATTTTGGGTTGTTTTGGCAAACCACAATTTGGACAAAATGTTTAAATCAAGGCGCAAAATTCAAAACATAAGAAATTGTTGAATAAAGATGTTATTTTTTTCTTTGTGCACAAAAATTACTCATTCTTACTACCTTTATGGGCCTTGAATACAGTAGTTTCGTTGCTGTCCAGGGTCAGAAAGCTCTCGGATTTAATAAAAAATATCTTAAGGGTAATCTATCCCTTTAATGCTCAGCACAGCGTTTAAAAAATAAATTAACAAAATGAAATAAAATACAAAAGCACTAAAAAACAAGCTGTCAAGGCCGCCACGTGAACCTAGGTGTTAATACTAACCAGGTGACGGCACATGTTTACCGCTATTTTTCATTTTCACCCGTTCTCTGCAGTAATGCCTTCCTGTTTGTCTCATTTTAATTGAGTTTCTTTCAGCCACCTGGAGCCCATTTCTTGTCTCTCAGCAGGTGCTGAGTGAAATTTCATCTAGTATTGACACACTGGGGTCAAAGAAGATACAGACACTGCTGTCTGTGAGAGACGTATGAATTAAAGATTAAACCAAAAGATAAAACCATTTCACTAGATCCTGCCTAAATCAACTTTTGTGATTCAACTTTCCTTTTCAGTTTCGTAGCATGAAGAAATGAGGTAATATGACTGGAGTGTTTAAATTGGCTGCATTTATACTTGGAAATTACTTTGTGTACTAAATACTGAAGAAAGAACTCAATTTGCTCAAGACGCGCATTACGGGCATGGCCAAACATTACATCGGTGTTGAAAACAGAACGAAGTTGAAACCTGCATACTCAAAGTCAAACAATGAGGAGCATTGAGCTTATCAGGAATTCCTCTCTTAGCTGAACCTACAAGGTCACAGCAAAGTTCAAACAACCAGATGAGAAAAATAACCATGCTTTCAGAATGGTTTCAGAGCCAAACCTGAATGTTTCACAAGGCGAACTGAGAATATAGATTATATTATACAAAATGGAATAAAATATGGCAGCGATTACCATACGGAACCATCGACAAACCAAAAAAAACTGAAGAACACGAATCATAAATGATTTGAATGATGCAATGTAAGCACAGCATGACCAGCAGTTTGGTTTAAGAACATATTCTTTTAATAAAATGTTCAAATGCACAAATTATGAGTCCTTCACTAAAACAACTCACTGAATTGACCTGATGTAACCAGAGTAATTGCTCTGACGCAAAGTGAAACTCTGACTTCACAAAATGAAGCAGTTTGTGGATATAACGTGTAGTTAAAAGATACAGAGTTGCAGATACTGATACATCTTTTCAGACACTTGTTGTTACTTTTTAATCATTGTTCACTCAGGATTATTCAGATGGAATTGTAAGTCAAATTATTTGAATTATTTACTGAAAAGACCTGACTCAATTTACTTAGACCTTGTCCATACTAAAATGAATAGACCTTGTCCATACTTGATGAAAACATTTTTGTCTCCGTTTTGGCCTTCCATCCACAATGAGACATTGTTTTTGTCAAGGAAAACAGAGACTTTTAAAAATGGTCTTCAAAATGGATAAATGTTGTGTTGTGTTCTAGTGTGGACTGTGAAAACAGGTATCTGAAAATCATAACGCATACTTAGTCATGTGATGCTTATTATACCGATATTGCGCCTGTTATGCGCCATCCACTTTCACACTGTTGCTACAGGTATGTTATTTTGCACACTCATCATATTACAGCCCTGCAAAGATGACAGAAACTTTACTTGTGATTGCTGTTTTGCAGCAAAACATTTAGTTTTAGATCAAACATATAATAGTGAGTGAGTGAGTGCGACCTGGACGCATCAGTGAATGGTGAGACGACCTAAATTTTTTGAACAGAAGTGTACAGTTGAGGTCAAAAGTTTACATACACCCTGCAGAATCTGCAAAATATTAATTTTACCTAAATAAGAGGGATCATACAAAATGCATGTTTTTTTTTTTTTATGTAGTACTGACCTGAATAAGATATTTCACAATTTTCTCCACAAGAGAAAATAATAATTGGATTTATAAAAATGACCCTATTCAAAAGTTTACATACGCTTGATTCTTAATACTGTGTTGTTACCTGAATAATCCACAGCTGTGTTTAGTTGTTCATGAGTCCCTTGTTTGTCCTGAGCAGTTAAATCGCCTGCTGCTCTTCAGAAAAATCCTTCAGGTGCCACAAATTCTTTCGTTTTCCAGCATTTTTGTGTATTTGGACCCTTTCCAACAATGACTGTATGATTTTGAGATCCATCTTTTTACACTAAGGACAACTGAGGGACTCATATGCAACTATTACAGAAGGTTCAAATGCTCACTGATGCTTCAGAAGGAAAAACGATGGATTAAGAGCCAGGGGTGTAAACTTTCGATCAATTGAAATGAGTACATCTTTCTTATTTTGCCTAAATATCACATTTCTTTCATTTAGTACTGCCCTTCAGAAGCTACAGAAGATACTTACATGTTTTCCAAGAGTTTTCTCCATTTAAAGTTAACTTTACCCTGATACCCTTAAATTCAAAAGGTTAATGCATTGTGTTTCCTTCTGGAGGATCCATGAGCGTTAGAACCTTCTGTAATAGCTGCATATGAGTCCTTCAGTTGTCCTCAGTGTGAAAAGATGGATCTCAAAATCATACAGTACAGTCATTGTTAGAAAGGGTTCAAATACACAAAATGCTGAGGAAAAAAAAAAAGAAAACTCAGCTGTGGATCATTCAGGTAACAAAACAGTATTATAAATCAAATGAATGTGATCTTTTGAACAGGGTCATGTTTATAAATTCAACTTTATATGAAATTTACGTTAAATCTTATTCAGGTCAGTACTAATAGCACATACATTTTGTATGATCCCTCTTATTTTGGTAAAATAATTAACATTTTGCAGATTCTGCAAGGTGTATGTAAACTTTTGACCTCAACTGATAAACACTAGTGTTAATCACAGAATGAATAAGTCAGTCGACTAAATTGTGCCTCTATTATGGTATTTTAAAGGTTCATAATTTGGTTTTAGGAGTCCCCAGCAACAGGTTTACATGTATGCAAGGTCAAAAAACATTTTCATTTTTGTATAATATTTTAGTTTATTATATTTAATTTAATTTTACCTTATTTCACAACAACTCTGGAACAATTCATTTGAAGATTTGTTTTTCCAAACCCCGCCGTTGCGTGAGGCTAGTCTGCCCTGATAGGTCCAATGATCAAGTCTGTTGTGATTGGTCTAATTTTGGAATTCAAATTTAAAATGACTTGTTTCAGCGGTTGAGTCGACTCTTTCTTTTGAGAGACAATAAATTGATATATGCACTTTCAGATTTACAACTTTGCAGAGTGTTTACATTCACATACAGCTACGTTACACTCCGCATGAAAGGCAATTTTCAAAAATCAATAATAGGGGCACTCTCTAGTTACCCACTGAACTTGTGGAATTGACTACACAAATAAAATCCTGCAGGAAACGCTTTATCTTTTGGACAGAAGTATTGTTCCTTAGACAAAAAAGTGATTCGAGTAGCCAATGTTCAATATGGTTTATAGCTTAACTGCATAAATCCTTCCAACTTGGGACTACTAGAAACAATCTTTACAAATAATACGGCAGGCACACTATCTACCAGTTATATTGTATCCCTGAAGTCATGTTGATTCTGCTATAAAAATTAAGGGATCATAATTGCTATTATCTATTATACAATTCACAGACAGCAAGGACGCGATTCCTCTGCTGTGAGGTGGTGAAAATAATGCACAACTAACAGAGCAGCAGCCATTCATTTGATCTACAGTGCAACTTTAAAATGTCAGGCTCGTTTTGCTCATTGCAACAGCATTCACAATATCCTACGTCGCTCGCCTTTGAGAAATGGCATCTTTCAACAGAATGACATTCACACGCTGTTGAGGCTAGATTAGGATTTTAGTAACCCTCCTGAGATCAGGAAATTCAGTGGGGTACATTGCCAACAATCTACAAATCAAATCCTAGGTCACTCGTGACAGCTACATGAACGCACACAAGCTGGGACAACGACTTCCTTTATTACACGACTACACTACTAAATCTGACACATTCATTCATTCTATCTTAACATGTAAGATTATGGGTTGATTATTGAACCACCCTGCAGGATAGGGTGATCCATCATCATGACACCCTCCATCAGAGGCGGCACTTTATTTTTGTCTTGTCCCCAGACAAACAATACTTACACAGCAAACTTGATAGTCTGATCATGCATGTGGGCGAGACTGAAAATTAATGCTGCATCAACTAATCACCTTCAAGTCAATAGTGAATTTCATAATCAATTAGTTTTTGCACAGTGTATGAGAAACACATCTGGTGAAGGCCACTCGTTGACTTTTCCGTTAATCTCAATGGCAGCTGCTCAGCTGATGCACAGCTCCTCAGAAGGATGCAGATTGCCTTCATAAATCCATTTTTACATATATTGTCACATTCAAATCAATAACACAATTTCCACAGAAATCGTCTTGTTTTTTTTTAAACAATTTATATGCTCATGTTTCATGAAACGGCAAAAAACTACAGCAACAGGAATACTATTTTACAGCATGAACAGTTTGATCTGATTCGCAAAGGAAATAACTTTAGGAGTTGATTCTTTTAATGAACAATTCAAAATGACTCAAACTTGTTACCGGTTTGAACCAGTCTGATGAATCCTTCACTGAATGAATTCATGAATGAGTCCATCAGAGCAGCTTCTGAAACAACATCTGACTCACAAATTGTCAATACCTCCAGTGATGTGTGTCATGAAATCAGGTTAAAATGCACCAAAGATCAGCATCATCATTCACTGATACACTGTTTAGAAATAATTCTAATATGCTGATTAGGTGCTCAAGAATATTTTATCTTCCATATCAACAGCTGATTAATATTTTTTGTGGAAACCATGATGCATTTTTTTCAGGGATATGAAGAGAAAGTTCAAAGGAACAGCATTTATTTGAAATATGAATCTTCTGTAAATGTCTTTACTGTGCCTTTTATCAGTTTAATACATCATTGTGGAATAAAACTACAAATTTCTTTAAAAAAAAAAAAAAAAAAAAAAATCATACTGACCCCAAACTTTTGAACAGTAGCAAATACCATAGGCGTCAATTTTTTTTTAATTAAAGGATTCGTTCACTTCCAGAATAACACTTTCCTGATAATTTGCTCACTGCCATGTCATCCAAAATATTCATATCTTTCTTTTTTCAGTCGAAATGAAATTAAGGTTTTTGAGGAAAGCATTCCAGGAATTTTCTCCATATAGTGAGAACAAGTTGAAGGTCCAAACTGCAGTTTCCATGTAGCTTCAAAGGGCTCTACACGATCCTAGTTGAGGAATAAGGGTCTTATACAGCAAAACAATTGGTCATTTTCTTAAAAAAAAAAAAAAAAATGCATTACGTATTCACACTCGGACAGAATCGCAGAATCCAGTCATACAGAATTTACAGTTTAATGTGGAACATCATGGAATTTGTCAAAGTTTGGATGAAGTAATCAAAAGTAAGTCTTTACATTGAAATCAAATTTTGAAATTGACTAATATTAAGCAGCAAAACGACTGTTTAAATTCTGCACGTCTCTGCATTAATGAATGGCACAGATGCGCAGTTTCGTTTACTACACACATATCATATACACACAGGAATTTAAAGGTATTCACAGCAACTCGTCAAAGTATAAGTTCAGTTTAACGTGAAGACATTGCGGCAGAAACACATTACTATTGTTCAGCAGAATGTACGTAATACTACTACTACTACTATTTTAGATAATAATCATACATTTCTTAACTTTCTTAAGTGACGTATAACTGCAGATCGCTTCTGGCGCTTGCGTGTACCACGCCAGAGCATGTACACGTCACGCGCCAGACGCTGTGCATACGCTCAGGATAGTAGGACATAGCGGTGAATCAGAGGTAAAAAATGATATAAATACTGTTCTCGCAGAAACCGATTGTTTCGTGTCTTAGGACATCAGCGTATCATCCCGAGTCGCAGGGTTTAATTTGTTTTTGTTTGTGTATGTTTTTTTTTTTTTTTACTCTCAAAGATTTGGTAGCCATTGACTGCCATTATATGACTGACAGACTGCAACGGTTTGAGCTAAAAATCTCTGTTTGTGTTCTACTGAAGAAACAAAGTCACCTACATCTTGGATGCCCTGTGGGTAAGCAGATAAACATCAAGTTTTCATTTTTGGGTGAACTATCCCTTTAAGGGCTTCAGTACAATTATTAGAGACATTCAAGGATGTTACAGATGCCTAAACATATTGTGAGATTGTGTGACATAAAGGCTAAAGCAGACAGGCTACATTATAAAATTTCCACCAAGGGCACTCTGACTGTTTCTGGAAGGAAAGAATAGAAATCTACGCACTCTGTACTTTCCAGGGTTACAGAAGTCACAATGTTCTATCTCATGGCTCTTTTACCACACCTCTTTTAATAGAGTTTTGCATTCTAGAGAGCGAGTGAGTCACAGGGCCGTCCGTATCTCCAGTTCTCCAGTGACACAATGGGACAGACAACGTGTCAGCATTAATCATCAGACATGCTGGATCTTGGTGACAATTTCTGCGGCTTATCAAAAAGTAAAGGCTCAAGATGAAGAAAAAGGTCTTGGAACAGACAGATCTTGCTGGAGAGAAGCACATCCGTCTTGAAAGTTTATGCAGAGAACAGGGAAAAAAATGAAAATCTGTCACGAATCTAATCTTAAATCAATATCCAGATGATATACGACACCTACATTTTACTGCCAGAGCTGAGGAAAAACTTTGACTTTGTCAACAAGCTTTTTTCCATGATACCAAAAGACACGGAGGCGCTCTGAAACAACATTTAGATTCGTTCAGTGTCCATGGCTACACAAGATACTATCAAGGATGGCGTTCCCATAGCAACCAATAAAGATATCCTCAAGGCGTCCAGAAGGACAGCAAATTGTTGAAAATAAATTGATGAGTTCTGACAAACTGATCTTGAAATATTATCCCAGAGTAACCAACCTTTAGTCCAGCATTAACTTACAGTGAGATATAGGGAACAAAATCAGTTTATGTCATCTGTATGGAGTAAACCAAGTTTCATGGCTTTGAAAAAGATTCGATTCCGAACGTCACGAAAGACCTGATTTCATTACACACTGAAATGAAAAGACAGCAACGCCAAGTAAAATGAAAAGCAGAAAGTGATACACTGAACCTCTTCAGAATAAATGACATGATGCTAAATTTTCCATGCCACAAAAAAGTTGACGCCACAATTTTAGAGTGTTAAGGGCGTGTTGTGGTTGCTAAGTGGTTTTGGGTGGTTGCTAGGGTATTGAGGATGATTGCTAGGTGGCTCTTTACTCAAAAGAGCCCACCAGTTTTTATGACATTCCTGTCCCTACATAAAAATAAATAAATAAATAAATGTAACGCACTATCACACAAAATTTCTATGTATAAAACATGATCAGCAGTCATTTAAAAACATGAAAACACCGACTTTTGGCTCATAGCTACTTTTCCCTGAAAAACGGGTGGAAGGGGCACAATGACACAGTGACTCTGAACATTATAATTAGACTGGCTGTGAAGAGCCTCTCAGTATAAAAGCCCAATGGGGAATACAGCCTCTTCACATTCATACTTTTCTCTTTCTCTATCTCGCCACTGTCGGAGACCCACGAAGATGACACAGATAGAAAGCAAGCACAGCCTTGCTCCGCAGCTGGAATTTACAGGTAAAAGCTTGTTTCGTTACAGGCGAAATGGCAGGCTGACCTACAAACATAAGCCCATTTCTCAAACTGTTGCGGGTGGAAACTCCTCACTCTAATTTCGCCTTGCCATTTCATCACTGTATGCTATTCAAGACGTAATCCAAAACAACTAAGATGAATCTGTGCCTGGGAGCTATAAGTGCCAAATGTAATCAAAGAAATCAGTTTGGCATTGCAATTAAGTTATTGCACTAATATTTAAAAATCCAGAGGGTTTTTTAATGTAATTGCCCTCATGCACAAATTAACAAAGCTGGACATCAATTTATAAAGCTCAAAGTGAGTCATTTTGCAATACTAAAGCATTAAATGAAATCGTGCAAGCTATATTCAAACAGTTTTCCTATACTACTCATTGTCTGGCACTGGTCAAGCAAGCAGATAGTCCCGCCCCACTTTTAGACCATTGGTCGAGCAAATGTCTTTGCACTGAGATGCTCAAACAAATAATGTTCTCAAAACACCACAAAGCCATATTCTTTACGTTTTGATGAAATAAACTTAAAACAAAAATTGCTTATTTGCAGTTAAAATACAATCATGCAATGGAGTTTGGCAATCTGGCCAAAACAGCAAGGAAAAGAAAAAAGAATTTGATTTATGTTAGCCAAATTAGTTTTGGATGGCTGAAATTTAATTACCCAAACTTCTGCCTTTTTTTTGCTTGGTACTCTGTATTAGAAATTAATTAAATGGATAGTTCACCCAAAAATTAAAATTAACCCATGATTTACTCACCCTGAAGCCATCCTAGGTGTTTGACTTTCTTCTTTCAGGTGATTACAATCAGAGTTATAGCAAAAAAAATGCCCTGGCTCTTCCAAGCTTTATAATGGCAGTGAATAAGTGTTGAGATTTTGAAGATCAATAGAGTACATCCTCTGGGTGGTTAATAAAGGCCTGCTAAAGCCAATCAATGTGTTTGTGTAAGGAAAACATCCATATTTAAAACTTTAGAAACCGTAACCTTTAGTTTCTGCTAACTGTACTACACGTATTCACAAGAGAGGGGCATTCCAGCAAATGACGTAGGTAAACGCGGTGACGACTGCAGAAGCACAGTGGAAAGAGCAAAACAAAACACTGGTAACAAATTAAAAGTACAAAACGAGGATTTGTAAAGAAAAATGTTAGAGGATTTTGATATAAGCCAAGAGGAGACTGGTTTTCCTTCGCTGTAAACAAAACTTGGTTGGACACTAGCATATTCTTACAAGCCCTTACGCTACATCTACACCCTACGTCATCTGCTGGAACAGCACTCTCTCAGTGTGACCTAGGGCTGCACGATTAATCGCACGATGTTGTGAGGCGCGCTTAGTCAATGAAGCCGGTACTTTGATTAGTAGTAAAGCGCCATCACCTGCGTTCAGCTGGAGCGGCAAATAATACACAGAGCCGTACATCACTGACAAGCTACGCCAAATCGCGCTCAAAATCGAATTCGATTTTGCGCGCGATTTGGCG
>JAHKKF010487061.1:0-13719 GCA_019740295.1 Labeo calbasu | reverse complement strand
CTGAAGAAAGAAAGACATGGACAGCTTGGATGACATGGGGGTGAGTAAATTATCAGGAAATTTTCATTTTGGAAGTGAACTTCCCATTTGAAGGAGAAGTCCACTTACAGAACAATAAGTTACAGATAATGTACTCACCCCCTTGTCATCCAAGTTGTTTGTGTATTTCTTTCTTCAGTCGCAAAGAAATTATGTTTTTTGAGGAAAACATTTCAGGATTTTTCTCCATATGATGGACTGATATGGTGCCCAGAGTTTAAACTTCCAAAATACAGTTTAAATGCGGCTTCAAACGATCCCAAATGCGGTTGTAAACGATCCCAGTGGAGGAAGAAGTTTTCTAGAGAAACGATCAGTTATTTTCATAAAAAAAAAAAAATACAATTTAAATACTTTTTAATATCCAATGCTCATCTTGTCCTGCTCTGCCTGCATTCTGTGTATTCTGGCTCAAGACAGTTAGGGTATGTAGAAAAACTCCAATCGTATTTTCTCCCTCAACTTTAAAAATCATTTCAAAATCATCCTACATCGCTGCAGAAGTACCGACCCAGTCTTTGCAAAGTGAACATGCAAAGATGATCAAACACCCTTAACAAAAAAGGTAAAACTGCAATATAGGACGATTTCGTAGTTGAGGGAGAACATGAGAGTTTTTCGACATACCCTAACTGTCATGAACCGGAAAAAACAGGTCAGGCAGAGTAAGACTAGACGAGTGTTTGACATTAAAAAGTATATAAATTGTATTATTTTTATGAAAATAACCGATCGTTTCGTTAGATAAGACCCTTATTCCTCAGCTGAGATTGTTTACAACCACAATTGTGATCGTTTTAAGCCTCATTTAAACTGCATTTTGGAAGTTTAAAATTGGGGCACCATATCAGTCCAATATATGGAGAAAAACTTAATGTCAATTGGGTCCTTGAATCCTAACCCAAATACAGTACATGTATGTCTATGGATTTACTGCCATGTGCAGGTAAAGTCTCATGTTTTATGTTTGGAGACGTGACTGTGGAGTGACTGTGCAGAATTGCTGCTTTAATGGCAAACAGAAGGCCAAGTTGTGAGAAAAGGATTGTTTTTCTCGCTTTATTGACTTCTTGGTACAGATGGAGAGTCTCCTGCGTAGCTTCTTGGAAAGTAAAGATTTATTTCTCTTTTTTTTATTTTGTTTTTTATTTATTTCTCTACAGAAACACATCTGCAAGAAGTTTATTTTGCCTACAGCTTTTGGAACTATCCTGTGGTTAAACCGAAGGATAAATAGTGATGCAAGGGCAAAGTTGTTGTCACAGAAAATAAATGATTCAGTATTAACAACCAATAAGCAGATGGCTCCTGTCAAGTAATGGCAGTAATGCAACGTTTAAATGAATTTTTGACAAATGATCCATAATCACCTTTCAGAATGGCCAAACCCTGAGGTGACAGCTGTGTTAAAATGGATAGAAATTATTGTGGAAACATTCAGAAGGTACAGCAGTGACTCTGTTTACACCTGGTATTACTATGAATCTTGGGGTTTATGATCAAAAGAGGACAGCACTTTTGCGATCACTCAAGTTAGAAATGCATTTGACCACATTATGTTTGTAGTATAAAAGCAAATCCATCCTGATGCATTCTGGGCGATCAAAGGACCACCTACTCGCCTGTCAGTCATTCATGGTGCTACAACAAGGGTCACAAAATTCCTGTACCACCTATGCCATCAAAATGAATGAGAATGCTAGTGGATAGCCTGACAGATACGGTATTATTGACCTTCTTGGTCTCATTTGAGCACTTGTGAATCAGATCACCCAAGATGGATGGTAATACCAGGTGTAAACAAGGCCAGTGATTAGTTCAGGGAAGAATATAAGTAGTTACTAAAGAGGATAAAGGATTACATCTCTCAAGGTTAAGTATTAATGCTTCATTTACCTACAAACTTTTTCCCCCCCTGTTTGATTTATCCCTGACAGGGTTATTGATTTATTCCAGTACCCCTGAATACACCTGCATCTCCTTCATCTTTCATTCTGGGTGCTAGCCATATGACGACTGTGGGCCCAGGTCCAGATCCAGTTGATAAATGGAGGTGTCAGTGATCCATGGGTTAGTACTTTGTCAAATTTCTGGATGAGACATCAAAATACCTGGGAAAGAACATGGAGAATCAAAAAATACAAAATCAAACACGTCTTAAAGGTGCCCAACAGAGTTTTGGCCTCTCTATTACATCTGTGTTTAAAATATATAATTGCAAGTTACTTGTGGAGTGGATTTATTTTTTTATTTATTTATGGATCACTAGTAATATTTTACCTACAATAATTGAGTAATTGAATTATGAAAATAATATATTTTTATAAGTTGCATTTAAAATTCACTTACAGAAAAATCTGTAGTACACCTAAATGTAATATATATATAGATTCCAGAAAATAAAATTGAAAAAATTGCTTGAAAAAAATGCAATTTGACTTTTTTTTAATGTGAGAAAATTACTTCTGGAAAAATATTACTTGTTGTAACTCCTTGAATTGCACATGTGCACATTAGAGATTTATATTTTCTGTAAGTGAATATTAAATGCAGTTTTACAGTTTGTTTTTAATGTAACAAAATTAAAATAAGAAAATTAACCTGAATAAACTTGAAATTTTAAATGCAATTTTAGTCTTTTTTCAAAAAATTACTTCTTGTTGGAAATTACTTGTTCCAACTCCTTTAAGGCACATTGGAGGTTTTTTTTTTTCTTTTTTTTAAGTAAACTTTAAATGCAATTTAGCATTTTTTTAATGTGAGAAAAACAATATTTGTCTGTGTGTGTGTGTATTATAATTTGTTAAATTCATATTTCAATATGAGCCAAAAGTTATATTAGCCCTTCTCCCTCTACATTAAAGAAACCCTGCTATAAATGATCCTGACGCAAAAGAAACATTCAGTGTTCTGCTGCATAAATATATTTGTTTTCTCCTTTCATTTTTGTAGTGAAGACAAATTCCTCTATGTAATTTTTATTGTGGTCCAAAGAAAACATTCATATGAGAGAATTTACAGGAGGTAAATAAAAGATGGGGAAAATGAGTTCTCCGTGTGTCTGACCGTGTCTCTTTTGCATAATTTGTGTCGTTATAGAAACAGAACCACAGAGGACACTGAAATTTGCAAGCAAACATGTTGCTTTACTTTTAATGAGACATCTGACTGTAAGACAGCTCCCTTTAGTCCAAAGTGCTTTGTTTGTCTGTTTTGTCATGACGATGAGATCTTAATGCAGTTCTCCGTCACACATTGTTTGCTCCTCCAGATGTACCGCGACAGCACGGATCTGATGTTTAACTGGCACCTGTATTGCTTTCCTTTGTTCTCTCTCAGTAGGTGAAAGACATTCGGTGGGCACACACTGTCATGGGGATTACGTCTCACTGGTCGTACCTGACAAAGGCTTTCCTGGCTGACTGACAGGTGGACTGTCAACAAAATGACTTGAACCAAACCCTGCTGCGTCTGAAGAAAACCCATTTCACAGTGGGACGCATGTCCTTGTCCATCTAACCAAAGCGAGGTTGGTATTCCCACTGGTTTGTTAGGGCTCCAAACACATTTGTTCTTTTTAGTCGCCAGTTGGCTTTAGATTTATAGTGGTATTTGTTGAGGCGAGCATCAATAATATACTTAAGGTTAGTGATGTAAACAAACCTCTAACCCTAAGTATTAAACTTCAGGGCATCACTCGTCTCGCGCTGTTTGTGCTACAGGCATGAATTTTCACCTGCCGTATGATAAAGCGAGTAAAAAATTCCCATAGGCTGTGGCCAGGGCTGCTTATGTTATTAGGTTTATTCATTTATTTGGAAAAGTTTTTATTATTGCATTTACTGAATGCATAAATCACACAATTACAGTTTGTGATACATCTTTTCAGACAAAAAATAACTTGGTGATGTTTTACGGGAAGGACAAGAAGAGTGTACAGTTAGCTGTACCAACCTTGAGATGGCAGTGAGAAATTTCTGAATAATAATAGATTGGTATATGTGGATACATCAGTTAACTAAAGAAATAATAATGAAAGTCGAGGGAAAATTGATCATTTGTAAGGAAAATCGTTAAATATGGTACATATAGGTGCTATTTACTTACTCATTGTATTTTATTTATTTATTAATAATTCTATTTACTTGCTTACACATTCAGAAATCTCTTTTCGTTATTGTTAGAAATGAAATTTATGTAAAAAATAATGGGAAAATTGTAAATTGTTACAACATAATAGCATACAAATAGGTGCCATTTATTTGTTTGTTTGTTTGTTTATTTATTTATTTTATTAACAAATTCAAAAATCTTTTTTCATTATTGTTAGAAATGAAATTTTGTGTAAAAAATAATGAGAAAATTGTAAATTGTTACAACATAATAGCATACAAATAGGTGCCGTTTATTTATTTATTTATTTTATTAACAAATTCAAAAATCCTTTTTTTTTTATTATTGTTAAAAATGAAATTTTATGTAAAAAAATAATGGGAAAATTGTAAGTTATTACAACATAATAGCATACAAATAGGTGTCGTTTATTTGTTTGTTTGTTTTATCAAATTCTCTTTTCATTATTGTTAGAAATTATATTTTAGGTAAAAAATAATGGGAAAATTTGTAAATTGTTACAACATAATAGCATACAAATTTATTATTTTTTTGTTTGTTTGTTTTGATTTAGAAATCTCTTTTCATTGTTGTTAGAAATTATATTTTATGTAAAAAAATAATGGGAAAAATTGTACTTTGTTACAACATAACAGCATACAAATAGGTTCAATTTATTAATTTATTTAACAAAATCTGAAATCTATTTTTATTATTGTTAGAAATGAAATTGTATGTAAAAAATAAAATAATGGGAATATTGTAATTTATTACAACATAATAGCATACAAACAGATTTCATTTATTAATTAATTAATTAATTTATTTACCAAATTCAGAAATCTCTTTTCATTATTGTTAGAAATTATGTTTTATGTAAAACAATAGCATAAAAAAATAGAGGTGCTTTTAATTTGTTTTTTGTTTGTTTGTTTATATTTGTCTATTTAAATTCAGAAATGGTTGTTAGAAGCGATATTTTACATTAAAAAATATGGGAAAATTTGTAAATTGTTAACGTAATAGCATACAAATATGTTCTTTTATTATTTATTTATTCATATATTTATTTAAATTCAGAAATCTCTTTTCCTGATTTTGTTATTTTTATAAATGCTATTTTATGCAAATAATGGGAGAATCACAATATTTAAGATTTTTTACTAGATTGCAACCACCTGGAAACATCCTAGCAACCATCCAGGAAACATTAGCAATGAAATGAGCGTGGATAAGCACATTTTCTTCAGAAGATCTAAGTTCTTTTATTTATTTGTTTATGAGTTTATTTTGATGAGCTGACAAGCTATAAACCACTGAAGTTCTCTTGGGCCAGTGCTCTCAATTTAATCTGACGGCCTGTATTACTTTGATAAACTTGTTTTATTCAAGCGTAATTTGATGTTAAAATTGACCCTAAGGAACAAATTTCTCGCGATGTGTGACACATTTCAATTTCCAATTACTTGCTCTGTGTTCATGGTTAGATGAACCATCTAATCAACGGTTCAGATATTCAGGTACTCCGTCTGTGACAGCACATGATTAGAATATAAGAGCGTGAATTACTGTAATTCAGTCTGACATGCTCTTAAAATCACTCTCTAATAATTTGACATAGCAGGAGCTGTGCCCTTCAGAAGTAATTAGGGCTTGTGAACAGAGGGGTCACTGAATAAGGCCATTTTTCTCCTCACTATCAGGTCTGCACGCTAAAAAAATGAGCCTTTGAATCGGATTCATTGAATGACGATGCTCTTATTATTTTATTAAGCTTCTGACAGTGACCTAGCATTTCATAATGTATTTATGTGTTGAGTTGAAAATCACCTTGTATGTTTCCACAACGCTGAGACAACTCTGCCCCCTTGTGATACGTGCAAAACACAAGAGCTCAAAGGTGCTTAATGACTCAGAAACATCCAGTCATTTCAGTATTAGCTACTGCAAAACTGCAAAAAAAGTACTTCTTGTAATTCCCTGAAAAGATGCTGTTGTTTTTCTGCCTCTTCAGATAATCTGTTCGCAAATATTTGAAAGATCCCATTCAGTTTTACAGACCCTAGAGGTTTCACTGAGAGATATAAGAGCGTGGGCTATTATGAACAGATATTAATACCTCTGGGAGATGCATCAACAAAACAGAAATGCATGTCAGTGGAAACAAACCGTTTGCAGTTGAAACAAGAAGGGATATTAGCATTTGTGTCCTTGTGTGACATAAATATTATTCTGCCTCGTGTACAGTAAATCATTCTTTTAAATGGTGAAAGAGAGGCTTGTGACATGTATTGCTGTAGCTGTACTGTCAGTGTGTTAAAACAGCAATCCAAAGTCCAGAAATGCAGTGTGTGGCTTTTAGATAAAGGAAGTTTGTGTTGGATGGAACAGTAAAAAGTGACAAAGGCGAGAGGAGATGTCTCTTTTAGACCTCTCAGGTGGAACATCGAAGCCTGTATTGGTCACATAGCTGTCCGTGTTTCATTAGGTTCAGGGCATAAACAAGAAAAAATACATTTGTTCTTCTCGGCGGGTGGTGAATAGCTGATACTTGACAATTTTCACAGGGAGCAATTTAAACTCCGTCCCTTACTTTTCTAATGTTAGTGCATTCTGAAAAACTCTGAGCACAACAGATATTTCAAATGGCTAATTATGAGAAACCAAATAAGATGTTTGTATGCAGCTCCCTATAGTGAGTGTTCACACACACACATACACACACAATTTTGTTATTATTTACTTGTGCTTATGTATCTGACTGTACTGATACTGTTCACCCAAAATAAAAAATTACCCCATGATTTACTCACCTGCAGTCACCCTAGGTGTAGATGACTTTGTTCTTTCAGACGAATACAGAATGTTCTGGCTCTTCCAAGCTTTGTAATGGCAGTGAATGGGTGTTGAGATTTTGAAGCAAAATAAAGTGCATACATCCATCATAAAAAGTACTCCACATGGCCTTCTGAAGTGAATCAATGTGTTAGTGTAAGAAAAAATCCATATTTAAAACTTTATAAATTGTAATCTCTAGCTTCCGCTAACTGAGAGTGGCGTTTCAACGGATGACGTAGGCAAACGCAGTGACAAATCTTAACACCTATTCACTGCCATTATAAAGCTTGAAAGAGCCAGGACGTTTTTAACCCTCTAAGGTCTGAAGGTGTTTCGGGGCCCTGGAGAACTTTTGGCAAGCCTTGACATTTGTGCTTTTTTGAGTATATCTTAAAAACATATTAGTATAACTCTGATCGTATTCATCTGAAAGAAGTAAGTTTATACAGTTTTATGCAAAAGTTTAGGAACCCCTTGCACAATCTGTGAAAATGTGAATAATTTTAAAGGGGTCATCGGATGCCCATTTTCCACAAGTTGATATGATTCTTTAGGGCCTTAATGAAAGTCTGTAATATACTTAGAAAAATTCTCAGTGGTTGTGTAAAACAACACCCTTTTTACTTTGTCTGAGGGATTTTTCCTTTAAATGCAAATGAGTTCTGCTCGCCCCTATTAAACTATAAAAAAAATAGTTTACTAACAACTATTAAAAAAAGGTTCACTCACTCACTGATGCCCCAGAAGGAAACACAATGCATTAAGAGCCGGGGGTGAAAACATTTAAAACAGGATACAGATGTCCAAATCTTTCTTATTTTGTTGAAATATATATATATATATATATTTTCCATTTAATACTGCCCCTTGGAAGCAACAGAAGATATTTACATGTTTCCCAGCAGACAAGTACAATTTACCTTGATCTTCAAATTCCAAAAGTTTTCACCCCCCAGCTCTTAATGCATAGTTTTGCCTTCTGGAGCATCAGTTTACATCTTTTTTAAATAGTTGTGTTTGAGTCCCTCAGCTGTCTTCAGTGTGAAAAGATGGATGGTAATTTGCAAAAGATGCTGGAAAACTGAAGAATCTGCAGGACCTGGAGGATTTTTCTGAAAAACAGTGCTCAGTTTAACTGTTCAGAACAAACAAGGCACTCATGAACAACCATCACAAAAAAAATAGTCACAGATCATCCAGGTAACCACACACAGTTTTAAAAACCAAGGGTTCCCAAACTGTTGCAGGGGGTTATTTTAATAATTTCAGCTATTTGTTTGTCTTGCGGACTATATGTAAACATCTTTTATGTAAAATATCTTACTCAGGACAGTACTAAATAAAAAATAACATGCATTTTGTATGTACTCTCTTATTTTGTTAAAATTATTTACATTTTCACAGATTCTACAAGCTTTTGCATAAAACTGTACACCTAGCATGGCTTGAGGGTGAGTAAATCGTGAGTTAATTTTCACTTTTGGGTGAACTGTCCCTTTAACTGAATTGATCTGAATGAATTGTCTTCCGTACAGCTGTTCTATAGCTAAAAGTGAGGTTATTTTTTTTATAATTAATGAATTTTGCAACCCTGAAAGTTCATACACCTGAAACTCTTCATAAATCAGTAAATAATGCTTTGAAATTGTGAGGTGAGTTAATCATGAAAATAAAGTGAGTTTTAATTTTTCTGTAAATTATATTTTAAAATTAAACAAATGAACCGGTACTTGTAATGAACGTAAATGAATATTTGGAGTGGTGTGTAAGTGGTCATGTGTTCGTTTTGTCCTCCAGCTCTGCCCTTGAGCAGAATCATTGAGAAAGTGTTGAACATCATGAAGGGGAGGGAGGGTTTGTTGACTGTCTTGGATTTAAAACGCAACCAGAACAGACACCGAGCTAACAGGTGTGATTTATCACAAAGTGACGGAAGTCATTGTTTGTCGACTAGGCTTTTTTAAGAATGATCTACACCACTCCCATTCTTTGACATCATTCATTATTCCAAATGAAAGAAAGTGAAGGGCCACTCGGTGCGTTGTACCCCATGAGACAGTTATACATTGCCGTGGGACTATAAGAGTTGAAGTGGGCGGTAATACTGATGTCATTTCCTGTCCGGATTAATTACGTTAGCTGTATCATGAGGATCCATAAAAACATCCATCATTCCAGATGATGAATGGAGTGAAGGAGTAATCAAACCATGCTCTACGAAGGCATGATGTTTCTTGGATGAACTTCATTTTGTAGACCTCATTAATTTCTTGGATAGCGTCACAGTTTGTGTCGCATTAATGTGCACGTGTCTGAATTGTGTGTGTTCTCGCGGAAATACCCAGGCAATAATGCCATCAGATGCAGCCAATGGTGAATTACACGGCGGATCAAGCCTCCCTCGGAAGCGGTCAGAGTCGAGCAGGTTACCGCTATCAGAACAGACCTTTTAAAGCCCTGCCTTAGGGCCCTCTCTCTAAGACGATTCGCCAGAGAAGAGGAGACACGTGGACTAGATCCAAGAGAATCAGCACTGAGTGTGTGGCGCTGCAGTCTGACACATTCTGTGAGCTGAATTCTAAAGTGCCGCCTTCAAGGCTTGACAGACTTCGGGGCATCTGCTGCAGAAGCTCTTCCTCTGGAACATCTCCATGGTGGGAAATCTTTGACTGACATACTGTTGATTTATGCTTTCCTCAGCTCTCCTTTCCAGAATGACAGGCTTTACATTAGTAAGACTCATGAGCCACGTGACCCACCGCTCTCAAACAGTCTTTGTTATGTGATTTGGGAGCTCACGTCAGCCAAGTTAACTCACATTTCCTTCAGTCAGATGAGGACATTGGCATGGGCTCATGCATCTGTACCATTGGTTCACTAAGTAGTAAGACACTTTCTGCTTTATTTGTGTGTTACTGGTCTGGACAATGCTATCTCATGACCAATTATGACCATGGAACATAAAACCAGTCATAAGGGTTAATTTTATTTTAATTGAGATGTATAGGTCACCTGAATGCTGAATAAATAAGCTTTCCAGTGATGTATGCTTTGTTAGGATAGGAAAATATTTGGCTGAGATATAACTATTTGAAACTCCAAAATCTGAGGGTGCAAAAAATCTAAATATTCAGAAAAACGCCTTTAAAGTTGTCCAAATGAAGTTCTTAGCAATGCATATTACTAATTAAAAATTAAGTATTATATAAGTATAAATATATTAAGCGTATGAAGGAAATTATTTTTGGCATAAAAGAAAAATTGATAATCTTGACCCATACAATGTATTTTTGGCTATTGCTGCAAATATACCTGTGCTACTTAAGACTGGTTCTTTTCATTTTGATCACTGAGTGGCACTGTGAATTTTGTGACTGCATTCTTTCTGCATTTTTTCTAGAGAGGACAGTGGAGATTGACAGGAAGCTAGTGGGAGAGAGAGTGGGGGGTAGGATCAGGAAAGGTCTACGAGGCGGGATTCGAACACGGGACACCTGAAGCGCAACTGCCGCAATATGACTGTGATTTAAGGATATAGGTAGCCTTCTGACTGTCGTAGGCAGTGTTGCCAAGTCCACAGTTTTTCTGCGGAACTAGGCTACTTTAACGCTGTTGCCGCAGGTTGGTTTTCATGTCCGCGGGTAAAAGCGACCCCAATAGCGTTATACCCTACCAAAAAAAGATGTGTTTTTTACCCCCCCGGAACACGATTTTTACTGAGGAGCATTTGGGCGGGTTTTGTTGTGAAAGCCTGGCAACCCTGGGTAGGGTCGAGGTAGGCATTTGACCTGTAAGGGCAAAAGGTTTTTGACTGCAGCAGCATGAATCTGATGTGACTGAAACTTCCCTTTAATGTTAGCTTTGGAAACTGAATTGGACATTATGCACTTTGGAGTTTTGTGAAGTCAGTAAACTGTATGTTAATGCAACAGAAGAATGGTCTTCTCGTGATTCAACGAGGAAGCAACAACGTAACAGAGGAAGAAAGTGCATCAACCTAGTTAATCCGGGATCAAACAGCTCAGTTTGTTAAAGTATTAAGGCTCGTTTGAGATGCGCCTTGCCTCGCCTGAAATGTAGGCGAGAGTAGGCGGCTGCAGTGAGGGGAGGAGTGAAATAAGTGCAGTCAAGACGGACAGTTCTGACCTCTGGAAGTAGAACAGATACCTACGAGATCAAAGACGGATATCGCGTTATCACACTCACCTGCTGTGTTGCTGATACACATGATATAATTTCAGCTCTGTTGTTTTTATATGAAAATAAATATGATGAACAAGACACTAAAAGTGCTTGCTATTTAATTCCATACGAAAGGCGTATTTATCATCCATTTTTACTTTACAAATGTGTATTTTAGTTTTTTATAGAAATATGACAACAATCACATATCTCACGCAGAGATCGCACTGGCATAGTGTTTGGGAATATCCATGCATAATTTAAACACATAACCACATGATATTAGATTAAAAATAAAACATTTTTTGGCACACGTCAGCATGACATCAGAGCAAGGCGGACGTAACTCGGACACATTTCTTGATCGGTTCTGCGCAGATTTTGCTCATCTCAAGCAAGCCTTTAGATTTAGCTCCTACAATTCAGTACGATTTGTCTAGACCCCAGTGACGGGTAGGTTTAGGGGCGGGGTTAGGGCTAGGTCATTCATAAAAATTCATATGAATCGGGGAACTTGTAAAATACGTACGATTTAGCAAAAATTAGCCACCTCGTAATATATGTACGAACTGCCATGAGATCAGGTTGGGTCTGGGTTATGCATGAAAAAATTGAGTAACAGTGATTAACTTGCTGCTTTTGCAATCTGAACATATACATGCACTATTTGGAATCTCAGTTATGATTCTGTGTGTTATATCTATTCCTTAAGGATGCAGTACGAATTTTTTAATGCTCACAGAAATGTACCGTTTGTTTGCAAAGGATGTTATTAATCTTCATAATTTATACAGATAGTTTATACATTTATAGCTTTGATCAGTCAGGCAGTATGGGGAGAACAGGCTATTAGATGAACTATTAGATGAAAACATTTAAATGTGTTTAAGAGAAAGAGAGGGGGATGCAGAAAACAACAACACTTTGTGGTGGAAATCTCACAAGATGTAGTTTCAGGGTATTCATTTCCTGCTTCTGCTTTTTCCCCTCTCTATTTTTTTTTCTCTCACACATTCAAGTAGCAGTTGATGCATATAGTAACCAATTATTGCTTATCTATGACATTTATGTTCTTCTCAACATTTCTAAGAGTTCATATGAAGTAAACCAAAATATCTGTACTGAGAGATCTTTCTTTCAGTAGACAGTTGAATCCAAAAATAAGTATATATATATATATGTGACCCTGGACCACAAAACCAGTCTTAAGTAGCATGGGTATATTTGTGGCAATAGCCAAAAATACATTGTATGGGTCAAAATTATCGATTTTTCTTTCATGTCAAAAATCATTAGGACATTAAGTAAAGATCATGTTCCATGTAGATATTTTGTAAATTTCCTACTGTAAATGTATCAAAACTTTTGATTAGTAATATGCATTGCTAAGAACATTTTTTTTTGCACCCTCAGATATCAGATATTCAAATAGTTGTATCTCAGCCAAATATTGTCCTATCCTACCGAACCATACATCAATGGAAAGCTTATTTATTCAGCAGTCCAGGGCTGAGCAACTTTTTGGGATATATGGAGTTTTTGCAAAATCGGCGTGTTTCCATTGAGCATGTTTTCAATTTGCTGGTGGTCAAGAATAAGACAAAATTTACAATTATGAATTCCAGTTTTCTTGTGTGCACATAGTTTTGTTGTTTGTGTGCTCATTTGAGTTCCTGAACTTTAAAAGCATTAACATGGCCTTTGGGGTTAAGTGGTCACCGTGAGCCCAGTGAGACAGGAAGGTGAAGATTTCTTTCCCTGCATTCTCTACGCTTCTTACTAATTGACCCGAACAAGTGCCTTCGATTTCATCACGCGGCTAGCGCTAGCCCATAATACGCTGCCGCCAGCCTGGTATTGGTGGCTGGAGATAAGACAGTGGCAGCCGCGGGAATCTGCTGTACTGTTATGGCGTAGACGGCATGTCTGGGGTCACATAGGCTAATTGGTTTGTGCACAATGGGAACAGATCATTAACCATGTCACCCTCGAGAGAACACAGTTCTCTCAGCTCCCATTAATGGGAATTTTCTCTACTATGAAGACAACTTTAAGTAGACAGTGGAGCTTTTTAAGCGACTATTTAATACCCAGATTTTCTTGTTATCTATCAAGGGTCCCTGTTACACCTGCATATGATCCCCTGTGCTCCTAGAATGCTCAATGTCATTTTGAAAGCTGTTTTGCTATTTAGTGTATTTTAATTAGGTACTTGGCACACTGATTAGACTGAGTCTGAGTAGTCCTCTAATTTTAATGCTTTGAAGGTTATTGTGAACTGCTACTTTAGTACTCCCCCCATCCCTCAGCTATCTATTGTTATCGTTATCTATCATTATGTTGATGAATCAGTTGTTGTCTATCTGTCTATCTATCATTCTATTCTATCTATATCTATTTATCTATCTATCTGTCGTTCTATCGTTCTGTCATTCTGTCTATGATGCTGTTCTATCTATCTATCTATCTATCTATCTATCTATCTATCTATCTATCTATCTATCTATCTATCTATCTATCATCTATCTATCTATCTATCTATCTATC
>JAHKKF010487056.1:0-10350 GCA_019740295.1 Labeo calbasu | reverse complement strand
CTAATGAGTTGATGATCTCAATCAGGTGTGTTAAATAAGGGAGACATGCAAAATGTGCAGAGCAGGGGGCCACCAGGACCAGGATTGAGAACCACTGTATTAGACTAAACTGGAAAGGAATAAGCTTTCCTTTTAGGCCTCCTGATCACATATTAGCCATTAAGAGATGTTTTTGCTGCTTTTTTATCATTTGCAGCCATTTTTACATTGATCTACCGTAGAACAAGGCACAAAAGCTGTCATAAGGGCTGTTTTTTTTTTTGTGATAGTTGTACACTGTTCTTCAGAAAATCCTTCAGATCCCACAAAACATTTGGTTTTTCAGCATTTTTTTGTGTTTGCACCTTTTCCAACAATAACTGTATGATTTTGAGGTCCATCTTTTCACACTGAGGACAACTGAGAGACTCATATGCAACTATTGCATAATGTTTAAACGTTCACTGATGCTCCAGAAGGAAACACAATGCATTAAGAGCTGGAGGGTGTAAACTTTTTAGCAGAATGAAGATGTGTACATTTTTCTTGTTTTGCCTTAATATCACATTTTTCCCTCATTTAGTACTACCCTTCAGAAGCTACAGAAGATACAGGTTTCCCAAAAAACAAAATAAGTTAAATTTAGCCTGATCTTCAAATTCAAAAAGTTTCACACCCCGGCTCTTAATGCATCAGTAAGCATTTGAACCTTCTGTAATAGTTGCATATGACTCCCTAATTGTGTGAAATTATGGATCCCAAATTATTGTCATTGCTGGAAAGGGTTTACATACAAAAAAATGCTGAAAAACCAAAGAATTTGTGGGACCTGAAGGATTTTGAAGAACAGCGGGCAGTTTAACTGTTCAGGACAAACAAGGGACTCATGAACAACTATCACTAAACAAACAAACAAAAAAACACAGCTGTGGATCATTCAGGTAACAACACCGTATTAAGAATCAAGCGTGTGTAAACTTTTGAACAGGGTCATTTTTATGAATTCATCTATTATTTTCTCTTGTGGACTATATGTAAACATCTTTTATGTGAAATATCTTATTCAGGTCAGTACTAAATAAAAAATAACATGAATTTTGTATGAACCCTCTTATTTTGGTAAAATAATTAACATTTTGCAGATTCTGCAAGGCGTATGTAAACGTTCGACCTCAACTATATGTACACTTTAATATGTACTTTTAAGGTACCAGTATGCACCTTTAGGGGTAGATAAGGTATAAAACAATTGAGACAATGAAGAAAAATCATTTGTGACTTTCTACAACTAAATTTCAGCAGTAAGCCTTTGAGGTCCTCTCCAGCATGTCAGTCTTTTTTTAACAGCTACCACTAATGGGAGATAAGACCGTACTGCATCTGAGGTCAAAACTATCTGTCCCAGTATCACCTGCAACTCAGTTGTCCCCATTACTATAAACACCGATGGGACGTAACCCACTTTATCTCATGTACTGTTTCTTGAGACGCTTGACTTCTGAACTTGCTACCTAAAACTTAAACACAGCGATGCAAGTCGCATGTTTTCAATGCCATATGTGACCCTGGACCACAAAACCAGTCTTAAGTAGCATGGGTATAGCCAAATAGCCAAAAATACATTGTAGGGGTCCGATTAATTCAATATTTCTTTAATGCCAAAAATCATTAGGATATTAAGAAAATATCATGTTCCATGTAAATTTCCTACTGTAAATACATCAAAACTTAATGATTAGTAATATGCATTGCTAAGAACTTCATTTGGACAACTTTAAAGGTGATTTTCTCAATATTTTGATTTTTTGCCCCCTCAGATCAATGGAAAGCTTATTTATTCAGCTTTCAGATTATGTATAAATCTCAGTTTTAAAAAAGTGACCCTTATGACTGGTTTTGTGGTCCAGGGTCACATATAAGAAATAATAAAAACAAACATGCTTTGCAACAGGATTAAGCCCTATTTTTGACATCAGACATACGCTAATAACCAAACTACGTGGTGTTACTCAAAGGAGGCAGCCATGGCACACTGACTTGAAATAGCCAGGAACTAACACCTACTGGTCTTGCTGCACTGCGTTAAGACTATTAGTTGAGTATTGTTGGTTTGTGAATTGATTCACAGATTTTTTAAAAGTACTCAAAGGGAGGGATGTTGCCTGTGTGGATGGCTGATGATCTGAAAGCTAATTAGCCTAACCTCTGCTGTGTCTTTTTCTTAGCCAATCATTACCACTGCTGAGGTGTTTTCAGATAGGGTGTCAAATCATGCTGAGCTATTGGCGAGCCCAGTTTCTAGCTTCACCGTTCACGCCGCAGGGTTGTTATCCTGATGCCTGCAGAGAATAGTTTAATAGATGCAACAGTGATATTAGCTAGTAAGCTGATAGGTTTTTGTTTAATAAAATCAAGAGGCAAGAGCTGCTGAGAGTTTTTCTCTCTGTTCTCTCTAGCTGTCAGAGACAGAGCATTTACAATAGATTTCCCTCAAGAAATCTGGTTGCAAACTCTTCTGAAGCATCTACATAACTGTTTATCAGCTCTTGCAATGCCTTATAAGAGACTCCATGTGGCATCAGTGTTGACAGTGGTTCAAGAATACTTTTTGTGCATTAAGAAAAAAATAAGCACTTTATTTACGTTTCTTCTTCTGTGTCAGCAGCACCACACGCGTGCGTCGTGTTACTCTCGTGAACACGCATCGAAGGCTGACACGGAAGAGAAGAAATTGTTAAATAAAGTTATTGTTTTTGTGTTCTTTGTGCACAAAAAGTATTCTTAGCTTAATAAAATTACAGTTGAACACAGATGGACTATTTTAATGATATATTTACTACCTTTCTGGGCCTTAAACATGGTAGTTGCATTGCTGTCAATGCAGGGTCAGAAAGATCTTGGATTTCATCAAAAATAAAAAGATTCATTCTTATGGAACGACATGAGGGCGAGTAATTAATGACAGAATTTTCATTTTTGGATGAACTTTAATTTTGATATTATAGCCAAAAAAGAAAAAGCAATAAATGTGATTTCATTCTTTTAACAAAAAAAGGTCTAATATTTTATCTACTATTTTAAGAAAATAATAACGGGGGCTTGAAAATGTACTACATTGCAAGAATAACCTGGTGGCCCGCAGTGATTTCATCACTGTCAGGGTGAATGCTCCTTTACACAGAGAGGGTTGTGCTTTTACGCTAAGAGTCTTTAATTCAATGAGCCCGTGTTCACCTTACAGAGGGTTAATGTGGCCTTTTTATTGATCAGAGCACCTGGATAGACACAAAGTCTCTATAGCTCTCTGCATTGATTGGATTCAGTAACTAAAAACAGTTTGCTGAAACACAACCGATCTCTTGGGTTCAAACAGAGGCAATGGAGTTTATCAGGCACCGCAATCCATTAGTAACAAAAGACAGCTAAAAGCAAGCTTCTTTTATTCACTGTGACGTATATACAATGTTCAGGTGCACTAGACGTCAAAGCTGTACGAAATAAGATCCAGGGCTGCTATAAATACACGGCTGCCCTTTTAAGGTGGCTCCAAAAATATTGTGGATTTAAGCCACAATTAAAAATGTATGCATGGGATTGCATGATATCAAAATATATTTTTCATATATTTATACATTTTAAAGAAATTTAAAAAAAGCACACTCTTCAATCCAAAAATGTAAGTTTGCTTAGGTTTTACACAATGAATTTTGTTAGGTTTCAAAATATGAGCCAATAACTACTTATTAGACTGTAAAAAATGTTTTTTTGTCAAAGTTGTAAATTTGTAAAAGTAAAAGTAAGAAATTAAGATTACTTAAGTACATTTTAGAAGAAAACATTACTTGATGCTTCAAAATTGCATATTTAATTTAATGTTACTTTCCGTTTCTTTGTAACTGAAATTTACAACAAATTTCTTAGTTCTCTACGCCATTTTTTTTTTTTTTGTCAAAATTGTAAATCTGTAAAAAGAGTAAAAGAAGATTACTTAAGAACATTTTACAAGAAAATATTACTGTTTTTTTCTGCTTCAAAATCTTGTTTAATTTAATGTTACTTGCTGTTTTTTTTTGTAACTTTTTGTAAAATTTATTACTAATTTTCTATGGCAATTTTTTTGTCAAAATTGTAAATTTGTAAAACATAAAGAGAAAAAAATTTGGAGATTACTTAAGTGCATTTTGCAAAAAAATATTACTTGCTTTTTTTTGCTTCAAAATCGCATGTTTCATTTAATGGTACTTGCTGTTTCTTTGTAACTATAATATCTGAGTTTGCTACATCATTTTTTGTCAAACTTGTAAGTTTGCATAAAATAAAGAGTAAAAATAACTGAAGATTACTTTTTACAAAAAAAATTACTTGATTTTTTTCTGCTTAAAAATTGCATGTTTAATTTATTTTTACTGTACTTGCTGTTTTTTTTTTTGCAAATCACCACTTAGTTTTCTATGCCAATGTTTTGTTAGACATTTTTTTTTGTCAAAATTATACATTTGTAAAAAGTATAAAAATTGAAGATTACTTAATTTTTTCTTCTTCTTCTTCTTCAAAATCACATTTAATTTAATGTTACTTGCTGTTTCTTTGTAACTGTTTGTGAAATTTAGTAATAATTTCTGAGTTTTCTATGGCAATTTATAATTTATTAAAAAACAAAAAAAAAATTGAAGATTACTTAAGTACATTTTATAAGAAAATATTACTTGATTTTATTCTGCTTCAAAATCATGTTTAATTTACTGTTGCTTGCTGTTTCTTTGTAACTGTTTGTGAAATTTACAACTAATTTCAGTTTTCTACACCAATTTGTTTTTTTGTCAAAATTGTACATTTTTAAAAAGTAAAGAGTATAAAAATTTGAAGATTACTTAAGTACATTTTACAAAAAAAATTACCTGATTTTTTTCTTCTTCAAAATCATGTTTAATTTAATGTTACTTGCTGTTTCTTTGTAACTGTTTGTGAAATTTAGTAATAATTTCTGAGTTTTCTATGGCAATTTATTGGTCAAAATTATAAACTTGTAAAAATAGTAAAAAAAAAAAAAAAAAAAATGAAGATTACTTAAGTACATTTTATAAGAAAATATTACTTGATTTTATTCTGCTTCAAAACCATGTTTAATTTATTGTTGCTTGCTGTTTCTTTGTAACTGTTTGTGAAATTTACAACTATTTTCAGTTTTCTACACCAGTTTTTTTTGTCAAAATTGTATATTTTTAAAAGTAAAGAGTACAAAAATTTGAAGATTACTTAAGTACATTTTAAAAAAAAAAAATTACTTGATTTTTTTCTTCTTCAAAATCACGTTTCATTTAATGTTACTTGCTGTTTCTTTCTAACTGTGAAATTTACTACTAATTTCTGAGTTTCTATGCCTTTTTTTGTCAAAATCATAGTTGTAAAAAGTAAAGAGTAAAAAAAAATTGGAGATTACTTAAGTACATTTTACGAGAAAATATTACTTGCTTTTTTTCTGCTTCAAAATCTTGTGTTTAATTTAATGTTACTTGCTGTTTCTTCATAACTGGTTGTAAAACTACCTACTAATTTCTGAGTTTCCATTTTTTTTTCAAAGTTGTAAATTTGTAAAAAGAAAGTTAGGGGGGGGGGGGGNAAGTTGTAAATTTGTAAAAAGAAAGTTAGGGGGGGGGGGGAAAGATGTTACTTAAGTACATTTTACAAGAAAATATAGATTTTTCTTCCGATTCAAAATCTTACATTTAATTTATTGTTACTTGCTGCCTACCAATTTCTGAGTGTTCTATGGCATGTTTTAAATGGCTTAACCAGCCAAGTGTAACCAGCATAAACCAGCCGTAATGTTAAAATTCACCCCGGTCTAGGCAGGAAACATTCACGTGTTTGGTTTTGCGATGGTGTCACACGGCACGTTTCGGCACAGTCGATCGCTCTCTTTAAACAGTGCGCTCACCATCCCTACAGGCAAATTTATGAGCTTTCCCGAGAAAAGCTCTCTCGGCCAGGCAATAAATTCAGGTCCGCATCCATTCAGAGGTCTGAGGCATTATCATCAAATTTTCTAAAGGTTGCAGTGCTGTCAGAACTCCGTCCGGCCGCATCCAGATTTACAGGCGGCTCTGGAAATAACTGGCTTTTCAAACGCACATTACTCACACGCAGCCACTTCACTTTCCCGCTCGCTCGTTTTTTTATTATTTGAATTTGACTAGTTACGAACAAAAGAAGAAAGAGAACGAGCAATTTGCCTTTCATTGCTATTCGCGCCTAAAACTATACAAAACGTCTATAATTACGCAGCTCTGACTGTATTTATGAGGGAAGATGAAGTCCTAACACTGGCGCGGGGAGGAGCTGGCACGCTCTGTGACAATGCTTTAATTTCACAGTAAAGGGCTGTAATTACACAACCGTTCTCTGTTTTGCTCCCTATTTCTCTTTTTTCCCTCCCGTTCTCTTTCTTGGTGTGCCGCTGTTCCCTCATTGGTTCCGTCAGCGCTCTTATCGGCCTTGCTGTCAGAGTGAGGGATATTAGCGCTTTAAAACAGCATCATTAGCTGATGAGCAATTAAATTAGTCTGTCGCCTCTATTTAAGGGAAGAAGCGAGAAATGCGTCTTAATCTCTCCTTCCCCTCCCCGTGAAGTAGCCTTTGTTTCAAAATTTTGCAATGAAAGGGGACGGCTCTCATGTTGAACTCTTTTAGCCGGCGGGGCGGCGTGTTACTTAGCTGAATATATCTGCGGCTCGTTCCATCTCAATTATAACCCCGTTCATTAGCGCAGGTGCCGTGCCACTGTTTCACACTCCCACAAATCAAAGTGAGGTTAGCGAGTGTCCTCGGCACTTGGGCCAACTACAGTGTGAGAAACGTAGAGAACATTTCCTCACCTAATTACAGAGCTTACAAGGTGATCATTGTACTGAAATCCTTCATATGTCTTTTTGTTCTTCCTCTACACTTTTCTGCAATTAATTCATTGCCCAATCTCCATTCAAACTCATTTCAACTCATTTCAGGAGATCATTTTAGCTCTAGGTGCACTAGACACTAGATATTTTTTTACTTTATGCTTTATTATCTACTCAGTTTGCCATAGAATTGAATTTTGTTTTTGGCACTGGAATAAAAAAATAGACAAATATAATTTTTTTAGTGCCAGCGCCAAAAGACAAGTTTCCATTTCATGCCAAATTGAATGAATAATAAAGAGTAAAGAATGCAAAGTTTAAAAAATGCATTGTGCACTTGGGGTGGAAATGATATACAGTAAAAAAAGCAGAAGTTCATCCATTCAAAGACCATTTTAAAAACTAGACACAGATAGACATAAAAAATTCTATTGCTAAAGTAAATTGAATGAATGAGTGAATTAATGAACGAACGAACGAATGAATGGCAAAAGTTAGTGACATTAGGATGTCAAGAGTGCTTTTAAGAAAATCACATTCACATTTAAGACCTCCCAGTGACGATATTATTATATAAGATATTATATTTTAGATTTGCATAGTGAATTATAATCAGGCTTTATCTAGGGCCCCATGAATCCATTAATTATTTTCCAAATTAATTTTTTTTTTCTGTTTAAATTTTTCTAGACTGTATTTTAACAGTAATCAAGTTTCATGATTCAGTTAAGTAATTAAGTATACATGCTTATATATAGTAATATATGAATATATGAATATAAATAAATAATGCATGTCTACTTCACTGAAATCATAAAACTTACACAATATAACAGGAATTTAAGGCCCTAGTAATATATATATATATATATATATATATATATATATTCTAATTAATTTTTAATTTTCTGGATTCCATTTTAATGGTGTCATATTTATTTGTTTATTTATGAAATAATGTGTTGTGCATTTTATTTATTTATTTATTTATTACAATTTTTGGGTAAATTATTCTGGAAAACATTTCTTTAAAAAAAAAAATGTTTTAATAAAAAATTAATAACTATTATTAAGCCTGTATATTTCTGTCACAGTTTCTTCAAGTTAAAACAAACTTTTATTTTGACGGGTTGCTGTGAATCTATTTTCATATGATATGATGATTTTTTCTCAAAAGACACGGTAAAAAGTGACTCTCAGAGCAGTTGTAGAGATTAGTGTTACATGTTTATACACTCATATATTGAGGCGGCAGGGCTAAAACTGCGCATCTGTGCTATTCATTCACACAGAGACATGCAGAACATGCAAGATTCATATTTAAATAGTATTTTTGCAGCTTAATATTTACAGACACTAGTCCATATTGTGTCTTGATTAACATGTTCTGATCTACTTTTGACTTATTCACCCCAAATCTGACAAATTCCGTGACATTCCGTGTTATACAGTAAATTCCATTTCTATGACTGGATTTTGCGATTCTACTCGTTTTTTCCGCATTGCGGAACCCTATTTATCAAACAATGCATAGCTCTAGCATTTTCTTTAAGAAATGCAAATCTAGCCAGCAGTAAAAGGTTTTAAAGGTTTTAAAGTGTTCTAAAGTGTTCAAGAAAAACTTAAAAGTCATGGTAAAAACTTCTTAAACCATCTTAAAAGTCAGAGAAATGTGTATGTCGTATATATACTATACTTTTTATCTAGTTACTCTCACTTCACATTTTTATGGCAGAAAATTGCTCTTTACAAGTAAAATCGCTATGATAAAAAAAAGTCCAGCAATCCAGTAATCACAAATGACTGTAAAAGAAAAATCATGTGAATACTTTGGTCAAAGGCTGTGGGAATCCAGATTAAGCAGTGTGAAAGTGGTCTATACGACTTGTGTGCTGAAGCCATACGATAGCTTTGTAGGAGGAACAGGCCGACATTCCTGGGGGAGAGATTATCAATGAATAGAGATTGGAGCAGGTAGGACCACAGCACTATTTCTGTGTGATTTTTAGCCCACACATGCTCAGAGACGAGGAGTGGGAGAAACGGTCCGGGCAGAGCCTGTGCTTTTTGGTGAACTTGATTAATGGCTGCACTGGTCCCTAGTTAAAGCCATAATTATAGCCCGGCAATTGGATTTCAGATGGTCCTCTCTGCAGAGAGAGAAAGGGCAACAGGAGAGAAGGGAATGTGTGGCGCTGTTGTTGTCCCTATTAAGCTGCAACAAAACACAGGAGGCAGCCTCACAGGCAAACACTGCACATGCTAACGCCTCAGGACAGAAACAGACAGAATGAGGGAAATTAAAAGCGAAAGAGAGAAGGGCAAGTTAAGAACGAGGAGCAATAAATGAGGAAATAATAAAAAAGACAGGAAATGGAAAAGATAAGCATTGAAATGAGGGGGGAAAAGACAGCTAATCAGTTTATATTTTAGTTTAAGGGAGACCGGGGTTAGTTGTCACACTCCAGTGAATATTTACAAGAAAGATTTTTGTTTGAAAAAGATTTTTGTTTGAAAAGTCTTGGCTATTAAAAAAGATAAAAATGTACCTTTTGAGACAACATGCCCCAATAGCGTCACACTGTATGGGATAAGTTGTCACGATGAAACATGCCAACAGTTAAAAATGCATATGTCATATGTCAGTATCTAATCTAATCTAATCTAATCTAAAATTATAAATATAAATATAAAATAATATATTAAAATGTAACAACAACAATAACAATTCTACAATTGTTATTATTATTTTACATTATATTATATTATAATTGAATGAATTTATACACACACACACACACACATGTATTTTTGTTTGTTAATAATAATAATAATAATAATAATAATACAATTATTATTATTTAATGAAAAATACAAAATGTATAAAAATAATGTATATAATAATAATAATAATAATTCATTATTATTATTATTATTACAAAACATACTCTCTGACAACTGAACTGTTACTGTTGATTCCTGATGATTTTTAATAGACAATATAGTTTTATTGTATGTTTTACTATATAGCTCAAATTCAGTCAATAAAAAAAGGAAAAAAAATATATGTTTATGTTTAATAATAATAATAATAATAATAATAATAATAAAACTTAATTAATAATTAATTATTAATAATGTTATATAATGAAAAAGCAAAATACAATATAATAATACAATATATATATATATATATATATATATATATATATATATATATATATATATACACGCACTACCGTTCAAAAGTTTGGGGTCAGTACATTTNAAAATACAATATAATAATACAATATATATATATATATATATATATATATATATATATATATATATATACACGCACTACCGTTCAAAAGTTTGGGGTCAGTACATTTTTAATTGTTTCTTTTTTTTTTTTTAAGAAATTAATACTTTTATTCACCAAGGATGTATTAAGTTAATAATTAAAAGTTTATTAAAAGTTAATAATAAATAA
>JAHKKF010487055.1:0-11153 GCA_019740295.1 Labeo calbasu | reverse complement strand
TGACCAGCAAAAACCAGCAAAGGACCAGCTTAAACCAGCTAAGGACCAGCATAAACCAGCAAAGGACCAGCTTAAACCAGCATCAAAACCTACCTAAGCAGCATTCCAGCATCAAAACATACCTACCAGCATATGCTGGATTTTTCACCAGGGTGGAAAAACGTGATCTGTGTGAACGCCCCTTTTCCTTTTCACTGCGCTACTTTTCCAGTTTTTTTCTACATGAACATGTACTAACTAGAGGGACATATGTTTGTCCGTTGCGATTGCGTCTCGCACTATCCACCTTATTTTCCCCCATAGGGGCGCAGCCGTTTGTAAATTTTATGTATGAGGCTATGTCTCATCTGCTTCCAGCTATTTTTAGCTGTACAAAATAGCTTGTTTTGCAGTTTAATGTTGCAAACCGATGTGTCTTACCATATTATTTTAATGTGTTATCTTAATTATAAACACACTGGTTTGAAGTGCAAAGTTTTACCGTTTACTGCACTTTGTTCTTTTCGCTATTTTCCGGACGTCTTGCACATTCACAGAAAACGTGTGGATACAACCATAGATATGTATAGGTAGATGCCACATTCTACCGCTCCAGATACGTTAACGTTGACGCGTCCGCCATCTTGGAACTTTATCACTTATATTATATTCTTCTTTTAGTTTTTTGGCGAGTTACAAACCAACGTAAAAGGTGCATAAAGCCTTAATCACTCACAATGACGATCAACGAGTTTTAAGATGCAACAACATTGTGCAGCATCTGTTTATGAAGAAACTGGATGCACTTTCACAGGTAAGAATGTGGTGGTTTGTGTTTTTCGTTTTGAAAACAGCTGACGAATTTTTTTTATAAACCTACCCTGGTGAAAAAACCAGGATATGCTGGTAGGTATGTTTTGATGCTGGGATGCTGGTTAGGTATGTTTTGATGCTGGTTTAAGTTGGTTCTTAGCTGGTTAATGCTGGTTCTTAGCTGGTTAATGCTGGTCCTTTGCTGGTTTATGCTGGTCATGTTGCTGGTCAAGGACCAGCATAAACCAGCAAAGGACCAGCATAAACCAGCTAAGAACCAGCGTAAACCAGCAAAGGACCAGCTTAAACCAGCACCAAAACATACCTAACCAGCATCCCAGCATCAAAACATACCTACCAGCATATGCTGTTTTTTTTCACCAGGGTAATGTCTAATATTATTAAGTTTGACATAAGTTAGCTCCACACCATGCTCTTTGGAAGCAGTGATGTCAAATGACACGTCCTGCTGAGGTCGGGGTAGATCAATCTGCCCCAAATTCACAGGTCGGATATCCGACTTCAATCAGTTTTCCAGATGTTATTTCCAAGTAGGAGGTAGGAAAAATCTAAATCTCGAGTTGTCTAGAACGCAGCAGAAGTCTACTGAAATACTGATGGACATTCCAATATGGTGGACAGCTATGGATATCTATGGATATGACATTCTAAAAACTATTTCCCATACTGCCCAGACTGTTAAAAACTGCCCTGCGTCTCACGTTATTAACCACGAAAAAAAGAAGATTTTGAAGTTGAGGGAGAACATGAGATGGGAATTTTTTGACATACCCTAAATGTCATGAACCCGAAAAAAAAACAGTTCAGGTAGAGTGAGACAAGACGAGCGTTTGACATTAAGAAGTATATAAATAGTATTTTTTTAATGAAAAAAAAAACGATTGTTTTGCTAGATAAGACTCTTCTTCCTTGGCTGGGATCGTTTGAAGCCGCATTTAAACTGCATTTTGGAAGTACAAAATCGGGGCACCATAGCAGTCCATTATATAGAGAAAAATCCCATCAGAAATATTTCCCTCAAAAAACATAATTTCTTTACGGCTGAAGAAAGAAAGACATGAACATCTTGGATGACAAGGGGGTGAGTACATTATCTGTCAATGTTTGCTCTGGCAGTGGACTTCTCCTTTAAACAACAGTATCCATTGAAAGAACTGCACTTATTCAATTCAATTCAAATTTATTTGTATAGCACCTTTCATGATACATATCACTGCAAAGCAACTTTGTAGCAAATTAAAGTTTTTACAGTATATTTAGTAGTAGCTCACTAGTGGTGACTATGTCAAGTTGACGTACATATGGCAGAGATGTATGTTAAAGATCAATTAATGACGTAATCAGACAAACAACACTATAAATTAGTGGCAAAATTCGGTAGTGCTGTATGTTGTTGCAGGGTTGGCATCATCTAAAGTTCTCTGAGGGGTTGGCATCATCTCTTCTTAAGTGTTCTGGATCCAGACTGGAGCTTGTGAATTCCTAGTTACCACGGGATGTCAATCCCATGGCAGAAACAGATAGGAACATAATTAGCGTAGCTGCTGTTCAAACCAAGCAAAGAAAGATTTGTTTAACCAGAGCTAAAAGATTAATAATGTGCATTTGATCAGATAGAACTGCAGTAAAAGTTTATGAGATAAACATATGGCTAAAAAGATGAGTCTATAATTAGATTTAAACAGAGAGAGTGTGTCTGATCTCTCGAACGTTATCAGGAAGGCTATTCCAGAGTTTGGGAGCCAAATGCGAAAAAGCTCTACCTCCTTTAGTGGACTTTGCTATCCTAGGTACTAGTCCAGAGTTTTGCGACCTTAGAGAGCGTGATGGATTGTAGCGTGGTAGAAAACTAGTTAGGTACGCAGGAGCTAAACCGTTAAGGGCCTTATAGGTAAGAAGTAATATTTTGTAGCTGATATCCATCATAGCCTCGAAACATGGCGATACACTGACTAAGGTCAGCTGAACTGAACTGAATCAACATTGAACTGACTTAAACTAAATAATAATCCTATTATCTTCTGTAGATCTGCTTATAGCTGAACTGGTTTGATGAACTTTACACAGTCACTGATCTGAACTGAATTGACACAAAACTGACTTGAGCGGTCAATCAAACTATTATCTTTTTAGAGCTGCTTTACAGCAGAATTTGTCTCATATATGATGATGTTTGCATCATTTCCTGTTTATCACTGTGAGTCTGCTTTGAAGCAATCTTTGTTTTATAAAGCTCTATATAGATAAAGGTGACTTGACATGTGTCAGACACTTCTAGTAGTGGCTCTGCCTTTGAGACATCTCCACTGGTTGAGTAAGATGACTCCTCAGTTGAGTAACATTTATTGTTTGCCCGTAAAAACTTGCCTTTTCGCAAAGCCTATTTGTTGAGCAAGGTGTTTCCTGCTGTAACAATGGCTCATTTCCACTGTACAATGGAAGTACGCACAGCCACACACTGACAGTTGGGGATCTCATTAAGCCACCAGAATGTTTTGGGCTAAACGTTCATTATACATATCTTTACATAGTGTTGCGTCTTACGTGTTTGTTTTCTCTCACTCACCTGTGTTGAGCAGGGTGTGCATGCGATGTATTAATGACTCTCTGGCAACGCAGAAGAGCAGCTGCCGCAAATTCGGACACTGTCACTCCGCCGGTGAAACACGAGCTCTGATGGATGAGGTGTCGACAGAGCCATTGTGATTCAACACTGAAGGTGCCTGATAGAGCACAGTGAAATACTCTTTCACTATTTACAGCTCAAAGGGAATCTAGCAAGACTGTCTGAACATTTGCAGAATTTTGGCACAAAAACTTATATTTGTAATAGCAAAAATATAAACTAAATGCCATAATGTTTGGAAGTTGTGGCTGGTTGCCAAGGCACTGCTATATTATTCTGAGTGGTCATCAGCAGGTTGCCAAGTGGTTGCTAGGTGAGCACAAAATTTGAGGTGTCATTCATGTCTATATAAGGCGTTACATACTTGTATAACTTTTTTTTTTGCAAGTTGTCTGCTACAGTGGACAGCTAAAAATTATTTTAAAACAATCTGATTTTGATTTGATTTATATCTCGCAATTCATACTTTTGTTCAATTCCTACTTTTGAGGCATTGCGAGTTATAAAGTCAAATTTTTGAGATATAAATTCGCAATTCTGAGAAAAAAATGATTGTTGCAATATATAAATTCATAAATTTGAGAAAAAAGTAAGAATTGCGAGTTATAACTGTGCAATTCGGAGAAAAAAGTAATTGTTGCAATATATAAATTCGTAAATTTGAGAAAAAAGTAAGAATTACGAGTTATAAATGTGCAATTTGGAGAAAAAAATTCACAATTGTGAGATATATGCTCGCAGTTCTAAAGAAAAAGTGAGAATTGCAAGACATAAACTTGCAATTCTGAAAAAAATTCACAATTATGAGATATAAAGTCACAATTCAGTGAAAAAAGTAAGAATTGTGAGATATAAACGTGCAACTCTGAGAAAAAAAATCACAATTGCGAAATATAAACTCGCAATTCTGAGAAAAAAGGAAGAATTTTGATTTAAATTTACAATTCCAAGAGAAATAGTCAATTGTGAAATATAAACACAATTCTAGGTAAAAAATTAAGAATTGCGATAAACATGCAATTCTGAGAAAAAAACCTCGTAATTCTGAGGAAAAAGTCACTATTGCAAAACTTGCAATTTTGAGAAAAAAGTTAGTTGCTAGATATAAACTCAGAATTCTGAGAAAAGAATTTTGAGATATGAAGTCACTATTCTGAGAAAAAAACAAGCATTGCGAGATATAAACTCACAATTTTTACTTCTTTTCTCATAATTGTGAGTTTATATCTCACAATTGGTACTTTTTTCTCAGCACTTTTTTTGTCATGCAATTGTGAGAAAAATACAAATACCATAATTAAACACATTTATAAATATAGAAAAACAAAATATTATTATTATTACTAAATTATAGATAGCGTTCTTCTTCTTCTTAAAACAATATAGATATATTTTAATATCTATATATTATATAATTGTTTGATATAATTAATATTGATGAAATATATAATTATTGTTCAATTATCCATAGCACATGGGAATCTGAGGAGGTGAACACAAAGCTAGGGATTATGGGTAGGAATTAAATGTTTACAGTGGTCACACTTCTACTGTCTCACCGTACAACTCTACATAAACATCAACTGTCTGATGCACCATCTGTCGTTCTCCTAGAGAGCCAGTAGTCCACTTCATCTGCTGTCGTGATGGCCCACATGAGCTGCCATCAGATTCTTTCACCGTGACCTCATGGTGCTGGACAGACACTTGTGTATCTTTATCACGTTATTAAATTCTCACCCGTCTATTTAGATCCCCTGGAGGGTCCGAGCAGGATTGTATGTCAAATGTGAGGAGAGGATATGATAACGCAGGGAGGAGTGAGGCAGAGAGGGGACAAAATGACTAAGAAGCCAGCTCTTTTTTGCTCAGGCTCCTGCACAAACAAATTCAGTTGCTTTTTCAGTGGATGCTATCAATAAACGCTGGGAATCTGATGGTGTTCCAGGGCTGTGGCTTGTGTTGAGCATTGCCTTTTTTACCACATTGCAGAATTCAGTCAGAAGGGAGGGATGTCTTGCACTTGACTCACATATTTAAACAAGAGCCTCCACCCCCCCCACAGCCTCCCATTTCCGCCAAATGCGGTTGGGCAGGATTAGGCTAAAGCGTGCATGCCTTTCTGCCAGAATGACTCTTCCATGAGCAACTGTTTTGCAGAGAATGCTGAATTTAAACAGTTTACCAGGTTACTTCTTTTTGAAAATGCCGCATTAGGAGTCAGTTATGGTTGAGTGACAGAAAAGAGACTACATTATGAATGTCAACATATTTGCTTCATTTGTACAAATCGAAGTATGAGTCAAAATTATTTGCCCTTTTTAACCATGTAAAAAGACTGACTGGAGGGAATTAATAAGATGCATGGGACTGTGCTGAAATACTGCTCAGCTGTTTAGAGAATCTGGCCCACGTGAGTCTCAAACATAAAAACCTCATAGTAAGAATAAGCAGGCAGCAAAAGGAAGTGTTATGAACACAACAAAAGAAGTTAAACAACATTAAAGGTCCACTGAAGTGCTTTGAAACAGGCAGCGTTAGTTCATTTGCTCCAACACGAAGCATTTAAACTGTCTGAATCGTTTCCTATCTCCTATACAGTGAACAGAAAGTACTAATTTTGTAAACAAGTGACTGATTTTTGTCACAGCTTCAGCGTCTATTTATAGTGTAGGGGGTGGGACGCTGCGGATTCTAGACAGCATTTGATTGGACAGAAAGTCTGAAGTGCAGGGTGATGTCATCAAAATCGTTCATCCATATTGGTGGAAGTTAGAGATGAATGTTTTGAATGCTTATATCTTCTAAATGTGAATTTTGTCAATGTTTTGGAGCACTTTAGTTTCACCTTAATTTTAGTATGAAACAAAGTCTCAGCTTTCAAAGTTTGTCATTTTTAAGGCTTCCATTTTAAGAAAATCAAACAATAAACATCGTTTTGTGGCTCTTTAATGTGTCGCTGTAACGTTATCGCCTCATTTTAAGCGGAACGTGAACCGATCATCTCTTCATCTTTACTAGTTTTAGCATAAAAATATAGCTGCAAGCAGCGACCTAAATCAACTACTTAAATCAATGACTAAAAAAAGCTTTTTTGGCAAATACAGGTAATTTTCCCTAGAAATATGATGTTTTTTTTATGTTTATGACTGTTAAAGCACTGTCTGCAGTTTGATCTCCTTAAAACGCTACATTCTTGTTTAGAATCACCTGTCGCATGTGCTCAGCAGGTTTCGTGAAGTTTTGAGTTTTTGTTTAGGCTTTATAGGATTTTGGGTACATTTGGACAGGCCCCTTTTCTAAACGACCCAGTTACAGATTCCTAAAGGTTAATAATAATTTAATAATTTAATACGTTTTTAATAATTATTGACCTAGAAAGTCCAGATAATTGTACTGCATTGTTTTTTTGTTGTTTTTTTTCAGATTGACCGAAACACCTACGACTAGTTCACAAAAGTAGTTTTTTTACATCTTCTCAATAATTTAACAAACGATTTGATTGACAGCAGTGGTTCTAGTTGTGCAAAATGAGGAGTTGTATCATATGATACGAATATCGTGCGTATGTGTGAGAAACTGTACAATGTACAATTGTTTACAACCTTGAAAAATGCGATATCGCCCCCAGTGGCTGATTCCTTCTAATTTCTCACAGACCGTTGGGGTCAGTGAGAAACAGGCCCACCGAGTTTCGTTCTGATCGGCCTCCATTAACCTTGTTTAATAGGTGCTCAGACTTCATCTGCCAATGGTGGTCATGTTTTTTTGAGATATCCAGATGTCCTTATAGACACTTGTGGCACTTTGGACCATGAACAGCGATTTTCATGTTGATTGGACAAATTGTGTAGGTGTAGCCATTTTTGTGTTTTCCCCCTCTTATAGCGCCACCAAATTTTTTTTCCTGTAACCTCAAATTGACCTCATAATCCTATGAATCTATCTTATGAATCCGAGGCATACGTTTTGCCTGCTGTGACCCAAGGATTCCAATGACATAAGACATTTGAGCCTGTGACTGAAGATTTAGGAGTTATGAGCGATTTCATACTTTTGATCACTGTAGTGGTGACGTTAGGCGGTGTGAGTACTACCATCCCTCCAAGTTTAAAGTGTCTAAAACTTACGGTTTGGTCTGCATTATCAGTTTTATGTGGAGATTGCTGATCCTTGCCCATTCTAACAATTTCAATAGGGTTTCAACGCTATGCACTTGAACCCCTAATAAACATGAATGAACATTAGAACATTAGAACATCCTCTTTCAACGCAGGAAAACATCAATACAAACCATTTTTCAAGATCAAGTCCAGCGACGTTAATCTACTTTAGTGTATGGTTTGTTTGTCGGACAGATTTGCCGTTATGATTGGTCAGAGTGCCTGTCAATCAAACAGCCAGGGTCTTGAGAGAAGTAATGAATGAATGAATGAATGATTTTTTTTTTCAAATGTTTTCTATTTTAATATATGTGCAAATATAATTTATTTCTGTGATTTAAAGCTGAATGTTTTAGCATCATTACTCCAGTCTTTAGTGTCATGTGATCCTTTAGAAATCACCCTAATATGCTGATTTGGTGCTAAAGAAATAGTTCTCACTATTATCAATTGTTGAGAACAGTTGTGCTGCTTCATATATTTGAGGAAATCGTAAATAGAAAGTAAAAAAAAATTGAATGGTAAAACAAATAAATAAAGCCAAAGAAAAGCTCTAGCTGTTTTCTGTGTTAATTGTTAACATGATACAAATTCTGCTGATGAAGCCTAACTTCTATTTAACCTCCTAGACTACTCCTTTAAGAAGCCCCAATCAGGTGCTAAAAAGATGAGTCTCGCTCTCTCATTTGCGTGTTGTCTGGTTTCTGAACAGCGAGCCACAGAGAGGTGGGAGCTGTAGTTAGGGCCAGAGGAATGTTAGGAGGGGATTTTTCATATGGTGAGCTCACTGGTCTCCTGTAAAAGCTTTGCTTTACAACAAAGACAGATGTAGTAATGGCAGGAATCATCAACATGCTTTATAAGGAGTTTTTGTGTGATCCATTCCTGTAGTATTCGAATAATGTGCAGGCAATCTGCACCCAACCCTGTTCAAAAGACCAGCACAGACGTGTTTTTGTTTTCACTGCAGTGCATCATTTTCCTTATCAGGTATTTGTCACGTTTTGCAGTAAAATGTCATTAAAACTAGACAAATCTTAACACAGATTAGAACATTAAACTTTTACAGCAAGTAAAATGCCTCTTCTAGTCCCAGAACCCTCAACTTTCGACCTTCGCAAGAAGCGGAAGCCGTAATTTGACCACAAACCCAATTCCCAGAGTCATCGACTCCAGTGTCACAGCGCAGGGTTTTGGCATTTCTTCCAGGCATGAACAAAGCCTGGCTCAGAGCTCTTAAAAGTCATTTTTCTGTGTGCTCCACATTTTTTACTCTTCCAAACGCTGACTGGATAGAAATATGAAAAACGGTTTATTGCTAACAGTCACTTAGACCTGATAGATCATTAAAACTCTTTGCGGTGAGTGCTGATTACTCAGCCATTTCCCTCGGTGAATGTGTAAGCGTGAGTCAGAGCACCCAGCCTTTGTGTCTCCATGTGAAACCTCTTCCTCTCGGTGCCCCCCTGTTGTGTTTTCCGGGGTTGACTGGAAGATGAGTGGCCCCGGGGACAATGAGATGATGTAGGCTTATACGGTTCTGGCCCATCATCAATGAACTCAGATCAAACACTCACCACAATATACAGCATCAGGCAAATGTTGAGCTGATGACTTTGCATGTTCTGTGAGTCAATGGACAATATCATTCAGTGAATTTGAAACACACGACTGAATCACAGCTACAAACAATTAAGCTGCAGTTGACTATGCAAATACTAAATAAACATGATTAGAGCGGCAATATTGACACAGACTACATTACTAGATAAATGTTGAGGCTCCGTCTTTTCTAAATCGGGATCCGCAGTTATGATCCACACATCATAAAAGCTCTAAACATAGACCTGTGAATGTGCCATGGTTTATATTCAGATATTGGACCCGTGTGTGTTATCCGACAGCTTCACCCCCAAAAAACTTGCGTCTGTGACTGTTTTTTTTGGGTTTTCAATTCATGTTCTGGGCAAATCTATGGAAGCCTGTTTCCACCATGGAATAAGATAGCTACTTTTTATTTCACAGTTTAGAATTTCTTCTAAAAATTCTGAGACAAAAAGTCAGAATTGCAAGATATAGATTTAGGCCCAATCCCAATTCTGTTTTATACCCCTACCCCTATGCCTACCCCTTCCCTTTGGATAGAAATCGGATTGGGCCTTAATTTTAAGTGCAGATTTCACAATTTTAAATTTTTACCTTGCAATTTTGTCTTTTTTTCCATCAGAGTTTATATCTTGCAATTTTTTTCCTGCTGCAGAATATAAAATAAAAAAGTTTTTTTTTTTTTTTTAAATCTCACAATTCTTACTTTTTAATCTCAGAAATGTAAGTTTATCTCTCACAATTCTGAACTGTTTCCTTGCAATTCTGAGGGAAAAAAGTCAAAATTGTGAGTTAAAAATTCAAAATAGCAAGATATAAACTCACATTTCTAAGATATATAATATTTTTTTCTATCCTGTGGGAGAAACAAGCTTCCATACAAATCTGAATTGACATCATATAATGTGTTTAAGACTTAAACACGATTTTAAAGGGATAGTTCATCCAAAAATGAAAATTTCCCCATGATTTATTCACCCTCAAGCTATCCTAGGTGTATATGACTTTCTTCTTTCAGACGAATACAATCAGAATTATACTTAAAAATGTCCTGGCTCTTCCAGTCTTTATAATGGTAGTGAATGGCTGTTGAGATTTTGAAGGCCAAAAAACTGCATCTATCTATCATGAAAGTACTCCACACTGCTACAGGGGGTTAGTAAAGGATTGTATTCGTCTGAAAGAACGAAATTCCTTTAAACGAGAAAAAATGGGAATTAAAAGAGAACTCCACTTCCAGAACAACAATTTACAAATAATTTACTCACCGCCTTGTCATCCAAGATGTTCATGTCTTTCTGTCTTCAGTCGTGAAGAAATGATGGCTTTAAGGAAAGCATTTCAGGATTTGAACTTCCAAAATGCAGTTTAAATGCAGCTTCAAAGGGCTCTAAATGATCTCAGCTGAGGAAGACGGGTATTACCTAGCGAAACGATCTGTCATTTTTTTCTAAAAATAAAAATTTGTATACTTTTTAAGCACAAAAGCTTGTGTAGCACAGGATCTGGGATGCACATCCACGATGCTACGAATTAGTAATGGGTCGTTCCTGAACGATTCTTTCATTTTGAACAAATCTTTAAAGTGACTCGGGAAGAACGAGTCGTCTCGGGGAGTGATTCGTTCAGTCGTGCATGCGCAACATCCTATTTGGTTCTGTACTGGAATTAGTTCACCTGTTTCGAGGTGTTCGTTCATCTTATGGGGCTGTCACGTGATAAACGAATGACTCAAACCCGAAAACTTGTCAGATAAGAGGTGAGGTGAGCTAATCATAGACTAAATACCCAGGTAAACAATGAATTAATCTTTTCTGTTTCTTATAGCATTATAGTTTTGTCTTGTTCGTAGTGTGATCAATGTTTGTGTAAGCAGTAGATGTGTTAGAGAAGTAACACGTAACATTTTAATTATATTTTGCTAAAATGAACGAAATGACTCGAAA
>JAHKKF010487043.1:0-10340 GCA_019740295.1 Labeo calbasu | reverse complement strand
AAGAAATCTCTGTTAAAGTAGAAGTCCACTTCCAGAACAACAATTTACAAATAATTTACTCACCCCCTTGTCATCCAAGATGCTCATGTCTTTCTCTCTTCAGTCGTAAAGAAATTACAGTTTTTGAGGAAAGCATACAAATGTTTATTTTTTTCGAAAAAAATGACAGATCGTTTAGCTAGATAAGACCCTTATTCCTCGACTGGGATCATTTAGAGTCCTTTGAAGCTGCATTCAAACTACATTTCGGAAGTTCAAAATCGGGGGCACAACTGAAGTCCATTATATGAAGAGAAATCCTGAAATGCTTTCCTCCAAAAACCATAATTTCTTTACAACTGAAGACAGAAAGACATGAACATATTGGATGACAAGGGGGTGAGTAAATAATTTGTAAATTGTTGTTTTGGAAGTGGAGTTCTACTTTATAAATTTTGACTGTTAAGCATGACACACATAACACCTTTATATCATTTGGACAAGCCAATCATTAAGAAAAGACAAAAGTACAGATGGTGAGAGAAAAACTCAAGACTTTATTGGACACTAAATGTATACAGAGAAATAAGGCGTCAAAAGGTGGCAGTAGAGAGTAAAGGGTCAGGTTTCTGCTTCCATTTGCGTGACACACAAGATCAAACATCTCCAGCTGTTAGTCTCTCTCATAGACTGTCTGTCTGCAGGTGTTGCCTTCAATACGGCAGTTCCCGTCTTTTCAAGACGAGTCATCTGAATTCTGGGTTTGAGAATGTGTCGAATAAAGGGTGGGATTTTGGAGTCAGTCTGACTGGAGCAGCGCTGGAGCCCTTTCCGTGAAGGTCCAATCCGGTCCAAGTAATTTAAGCCTTAAAATGTGTGTGAATTGTCTGTGGTAATTCAAGGAACTGGACTAAACAGGTTCAAAATATAGTTAGGCCTAGGTTCCTTTCAGGACTGAATTTTACCAAGAGGAGACACCAACATGTTTCCCACAATCTCACTGCTGCGTCCTTTCCTTGAAAACAGGGAATTCTGCAAATATACATTTTGAGACTACGGATATGGCCATTAGAATTACTTCTAAAAGTATATATGTGAATATAAGATGATCTGCTCATGTGTACTGTTACCAAACAGTCTTGAAAACAGAAAATAGCTCATTGACCAAAGTAATTATTACAACTTATGTTCTACTATTTTATCTACACCACCGTTGACAGAGGTGACATTTTTTGTATAGCCTATGCTCCGCAGAGCGCGTCTCGTGCCGTGTTGCCATGTCCTCTTATTTTAAGCATCTTTGGGCTTGTAGCTTGAGCATGGCTCACGAAATTGGGCAGTTGTGGGTCACAATATTTTGGTCATATTTTAAATACCAAATATTTAGATTTATTTTAGGTTATTATGAATCTTGTTTTTGTTTTGCTGAGTTTTTTTTTTAGTAGTATCTGGCAACAAAAATGAACAAATGAGTGAAGACTCACCCACTATTTTTTGTACCAGAGACACATCCCTGGTACAAATGGTTAAGAGTTGAGGAACTGAATCTTCTCATCTCATCTGATAAAGCAGCACTTGTGAAGGTCTGGTCTGTGTGGTTTCAAGTAGGAAAAACTCTTGCTGTCTGTCTAAGATGAGTAAGACTCATGTATAAATCCTTGTGTATTTTTTAAATGCACACACTCAAAAGATGTTCAGTGAATTTAAGTTGAGATAAGCTTTTCTAAAGTTCATAAAAGAAGACTTGAACAAATGTTTTGTTGAACAAACCTAATTAGAATTTCTCAGTTACTTACTCTTTAAAGTAATCCTTTTCATGTAACTGCTAACCACTAATACAGTTCTTACCCCTGGTTTCACAGACAAGCCTCAAGTGTAGCTCTAGACTAAAATGTGCGTCTGAGCAGTTTAAGATGAATGAAACTTGCACTGACTGATCTTTGTTTTGTCTCAAGATACAAACCAGTAATGTTTTTTTTTTTTTTTTTCTAAGCACGTTTATAAAACATACTTAAATGTCCTAATTGAACTAAGGCCTAATCCTGGCTTAGTCTAAGCCCTGTCTGTGAAACCGGGGCCCAAATGCAGTGAGATGAACACTAAAGAAAACTCATCATTGCTCATTTTGTAAAGCATTGTGGTGTTATTAAAGCTGCCAACAACAAAACCACAAGCTTCACACTTCTGCACAGCGAACACCACAAAAACTCCAACGTAACAGAAACTCTTCTCAATCTCCTAATTAAGATTAAGCAAAAAAGTATAAAGTCAATATTTATTTTAAAAAATGTAAGTGGATTGAACTTCTGTTAAAGTTTACTAAAACAAATTAAACTCATTAAGCAGCAAAAAATCTTTTTTATTGTTTTGATAACATTTTTTGCTGCAAGCTGTATTGGTGGCAACGATATTGCTGGTAGTATAGCAAGATAGCAAGCACTAAATTGTTCCACAAAAATGTGTAAGTATAAAGAAATGTTTTAGAATAACAAAACCACTTGCAGGCCACTGAACTGGGTCACTTAAAAGTAACTTTATTTCATTATGTTGAAGTTATGTAAACAAATTGTGTTTTATGACAAAGAATTATTGAACAGAACTGAGAAAAGAACATTCTTCATATATGGAACTGATGTACATGATTTTATCATTTGAATTTTTTTGGGCATTTTGTTCAGCGCACAACGCATTACTTTATTATAGTCTTGGTTGGTTTCTTGAATAGAGCACAGTTCAGGTCACTTCTGTTTCCAGAGCTTTTCAGCACATACACAGTGTTACACCAGAGATCTTTCTGACCTTTTCTTGTCTTGACAGCAGTGACTTTAAACTTCTCATATGGAGGAATCAGCACCTCTTTCTCATGACGAAGCTTAGAGTATTTTGACACATCTGCACCTTCACACGTGTGGATTTCAAAACAAGAAACATTTCCAAAACCTTGAGCTTTTTTACAATCAAGAGAGGATGAAGCAAACTGGCCAAAACGAACCTCTTTGTTCAGATTAGGCTTCTTAAATTTAGCTTTGGTACCACGAAAAGTTGAATAGCATTTCTTTTGTGTTTTCTTCAGAATCTGTATCGCATCTGTTAACAGAAAGTGAAGTGAATACCATTTGTATCTCGTTTGTTTGTACCGTTTTTTACCGTCACGAGTGTCAGGATTAAAATGCTTAAATACATTACTATCACTGTACACATAAATAGCGATTAAATGATTCTCTGTCAGGTTTTTGTCATGTGGGGTCTTGATGAAGTCTTTTCCTTTTTTCCAAGCAATTTTAAAATCAGTTGAGTTGTTGATTTCCTTCTTTAGATATTTTGTCTCTACCAGGTTTGCCATTTTCTTTCTACAACCCTCATATTGGTCATCAACTGAATTCAGTGCCATATCCAATGGAAATGTCTTTTCAAAAGTAGCAGCAGCTCTGTGATCCTGCAGCAACAGGACTCATAAGGATCAGTCATCAATATTCATGTCTGTAATATTCATACTAGAACACAAGCTTACCTGTAGAGCAGCTAAAATGAGAAGAGCTTCAATGATCAGCAGCATCTTGATTCAGTCAAATCCCTCAGTGTAGATCTAGCGAACACAGATGCTAAAAGACACAACAGGATTTCACAAATATGCATTTAAACCCATGATGCACACTGCATCTTTTAACTTCACCCCCCAAAATTACCTGAGAATACTGTGGTCTATCTTTATTTTTCAGGAGTTCAGAAGCAATGACGAGAGAAGAAGATTAGAAAAGTCTGTCGCTCACAGTCAGACAACAAAAGTGATGAGGCAGTCTATTTATTTCACAAAAAATGTCTGTGTGTGTTGTAGGAAATAATAGCTGAAGTGTGTGGTGCATCAGCTTATGTGTCAACTCAACTGTTTAGCTCTTTATAATGCAACACCTGAGAGTTTGGTGTATATGTGGTTTCACACAGGGCAGTTCCTGTCATGTCAGTACCAACAGGTTTGACTGATGAGCAGACTCTGATCAAAAGTGAATCTGCAAGAGAAACAAATTTTCATCAGTCAATTCATTCTTCATTCCATGTCACACATCAATACAGTGTATCTTTAACAAACATTTAGAATTGAAGAGTAAATGCAGCTGCATACAGCAAATAGCTGACATGCACACTGGTTCTCTTAGTAGTCATAAATCTGTAACAGTCTAGGCTGCTTTGATATTATTGCTGTTCAGATGTCACGATAGAGAGCAGCCTACATTTCTATCCACCTTTTTCATCCCATAAGAGTGAGGGCGGCCATTGGTAAATTTTATGGCTCTGGCTTCTGGTTTCATCTGTGTACAGCTATATTTAGCTGTACAAAACAGCTCGTTTTGCTTATAGCGATGGGCGCTTTCGAAACACTGCGTGGTTTCATCATAACTGTTTCAAAAAGTTTCACTTTCATCCATTTATAGACATTTTTAATCAGATATTTGTGTAAATAAAAGGATTAGAAGTAGTTGATAGTCTCTTACTGGCCTCCAAATACATAATAGCATATAAATAATAGCTCTCCATAAAACAAACAAACAAGCCCTGCAGATTAATATAAAATATTTATTAAAAATAAAATAAAAAACATATTATACAAAATTCAACAAAACGTTTTACAAATGGAAACGGTGACAAAGAGTTTTGATGTTCTGATGACAAAGAGTTGCAACTATGGCAGCTGCGAAGGCCATTCTTTGTGTTCTTTTTAAAGAATTTTCGGAGCAGCATTTAATGTTCTTTAGTACTGTATATGATCACCTTAAATGTACACACAAGTATTACGATTTTTCTACAATAAATTAAAAACACACAAGAATTTCAACATTGCTTTTATAGCAATATGCCATCAAAAGTCTGTTTTAACCAGCCTAAGTTGTCCTGTTTTAACATTGCAAGTAATATGAATCATGTAGACTATGAGACAAAATGTTTGTGCTCTGAACACTTGTTGCCTTTATCATGTTCTGCTATTAGAGAGAGGAGATCTAACTTCACCACACAAAAAGATGTTTGGCCCGTGCAGTGGGAGTAATGTTGTGTTTTAGGGTTTATTCAATGGTGGCGCTGTTGATATTAAATGCAGTGTGACATTGGAACTACAATTATCTGATTTTTTGTACTGTTTGATTAATTCTCAGTTTCATTTAAAAACTACCTAATAGTTTAATTTTGTAGCACTCAAAGGTTCTATTAAAAGTGAATTCTAAATGATTTAAATAAATATTGACAAAACTATTGTTTCTGTAGTGACTTCAAATCTAAAATGTCTGCAACAAACGTGCCAAACTGAATTCAACATTTGATATAGCTACAATATATCAGAACTGTTGCCAAAAAAAGTTGCTTCTGCCCCAGGATAGAAGTTCACTCAGTTCAAACACAGACTGTTCACCCCATACTCTTATGACGCCACATTTTTCCAACAGTCTCCATACCCTCCTTACTGATGTCTTACTGTCCGAGCTAGGCAGTTTTCTTCTGATTCCATTTTCTTACAATAAATAGCTACATGAGTTGTGATAAATAGTGCCAATTTTAACTAAAGACAAAAAGTACGAAGTAAATACTTATGCAAGTTTTTATTAAAGAATTCAAATGTTTTAAACATGACACACAACAGGGGAAAAACACTTTATCTTAAGACAAACACCATTATCTTAAGACAAGCAGCATGTGATTCCAGTCTTCATGTCACATCTACAGAGTAAAAAAGAGTGGATCCATCTCAGCATTTACCCTTCTTGGAGATTAACGTGTTGACGTTGTCTTTCCTATGACAAGAAAGTCAAATAATTTTTTTAAAGGACACCAGTAAAAACATTATAAACATTCAAACCATAGATAAAAACAAAACACTACAAACTACTTACATATTTCTGTAACACAGCATGCATTCGTTGGCGTATGTGACTCCATCAGTACCACACACAGGGTCGTAATTACGGAAACATTTGGGCAGTTGGTACTTATAGCATTTTGGCTGCCAACATAAGTACACAGAATACATTAGATACGTACACTTTTAAAATAAAACATCATGAATAGGTTATAATCTTCAACCCACCTCTTTGGCACCATGGATGAGAGTAGCTCCTACCAAAGCTGTTTAGAAAAATATAAAACACACACACAGAAAGAAAAATCTCATCCCGTTAGTGCCTGCTATGTATTTTTAGTAGTTTAGACTTAAAAGGATTAAAGAAAAGATCACGTTGTTTATGTTACAAAGCATGCTCTCAAAACATCAGACTCACCTGCCAAGCAGAGTACCAAAACAATACGTCCCAACATGTTTGCTTGTATAAACCGATGTGTTGACTGTGTAATCAATCACTCTTAGGTGTGCTGAGTTCCTTTTAAAGCAGTTTTGCTCCCACCCACAGAGAGGTTACACATTTACAAAGTGCATCACTCGAATTCTACCTTGCGTTCAACCCCGACAAAACGTTGCAAAACATTTTTTAAATGGAAACGGTGGTGCATTGAACACCCTGTTCTGATGACGCAAGAGTTGCAACTATGGCAGTTGAGAAGGCCATTCTTTGTGTTCTTTTTGAAGTATCTTCGGCGCATTATGAAATCTGTATACGTGTTTAAAGGAGAAGTCCACTTCCAGAACAACAATTTACAAATAATTTACTCACCCCCTTGTCATCCAAGATGTTCATGTCTTTCTGTCTTCAGTCGTAAAGAAATGATGGTTTTTGAGGAAAGCATTTCAGGATTTTTCTTCATATAATGGACTTGATTGGTGCCCCGATTTTGAACTTCCAAAATGTAGTTTAAATGCAGCTTCAAAGGGCTCTAAACGATCCCAGCCGATGAAGAAGGGTCTTATCTAGCGAAACGATCTGTCATTTTTTTCGAAAAACAAACATTTGTATACTTTTTAAGCACAAAAGCTTCTGTAGTACAGGCTCTGGGATGCGCGTTCATGATGCTACGAATTAGTGTTGGGTCGTTCTTGAACGATTCGTTCATTTTGAACACATCTTTAATGTGACTCGGGAAGAACGAGTCATCTCGGGGAGTGATTCGTTCAGTCACGCATGCGCAACATCCTATTAGGTTCTGCAATGGAATTAGTTCACCTGTTTCGAGTCTTCGGGTTTTTCGAGTCATTCATTATCTTATTGGGCTGTCACATGATGAATGAACGACTCGAACCCGAAAACCTGTCAGATAAGAGGTGAGGTAAACAATGAATGAATCTTTTCTGTTTCTTATAGCATTATAGTTTTGTCTTGTTTGTAGTGTAATCAACGTTTGTGTAAGCAGTAGATTTGTTATGGAAGTAACACGTAACATTTTAATTATATTTTGCTAAAATGAACGAAATAAACAAAATGACTCGAAAAAAGATTCTGTCATTTTGCTAAACGGGACTTAAAGGTCAGAGTCTGTAAAATGATCCGAACTTGCCATCACTACTACGAATCACGTCTAAGTTTATCGTCTGTGTACTCCGTCTCAAAAAGGTAAAAAGGCAAAAAACTCTCTTATTTTCTCCTACAACTTCAGAATCGTCCAACATCGTTGTACCTTTTTGTTTGTAAACAGTGCTTGACTTACTTGCACTTTCTTAGTCTTTGCGCATTCGCTTTGTAAACACTGGATCTGTAGTTCCACGTGACCTTTCGACATGATTCAATAGTACGTAGCGTCGTGAACACGCATTCCCAGAGCACTTCTTCATCGGCTGGGATTGTTTAGAGTCCTTTGAAGCCGCATTTAAACTACATTTTGTAAGTTCAAAATCGGGGCACCAATCAAGAAAAATCCTGAAATGCTTTCCTCAAAAAACATAATTTCTTCATGACTGAAGACAGAAAGACATGAATATCTTGGATGACAAGGGGATGAGTAAATTATTTGTGAATTGTTGTTTCGGAAGTGGAGTTCTCCTTTAATACTGCAAAATACGCTCGATGTTATAGTCCCTGCCCTTACCGTCCAGAAAAAAGAACATCCCAATCAAGTGAAGGGGTTTGTGGAAACTGTGGTTCCTAATTATTGTGATCCAACATTTGCCTCGGATTTCAGGATGAAAAGACAAACATTTCAGATGATCAGATGAAGGATAATCCACTCCTTACCTCCGAGATCTATATGGCCTTATTATTTTTATTGTGAGTAACCCTTATTAGGCTTATCATTATTGCTGATCACTGTTGTTGTGCTATGATATTGTAATATTTACCATTATATAAGAGGAGTATAGAAACGTTTATGAAAGTGTCACTCCACAATACAATAGAAAAATATATAAATATGTATAGTATTTTTATGTAACAATAATCTGTGTCTCTTTAATACTGCGTGGTTTATATACATGTTGCTGCTGATTGGGCTGACATTTTTGACACACCGACCAAACAAGAGAAAACGTATCTCAAAAACCCATTGCAAATGGTTAAGGCTAAAGGAATACAGCTCTAGCTACTGGGCATGCGCACATCAATCTAACGTTATTTTTGTCACACTGTACAACAATAAAACTGTTTTCTTTTTTATTATAGTATGGGCTAAGTTTAGGGTTGGGGTAGGTGTAGACATTAAAAAAAACTCAATCCAACAGGTAGAACAATTCTACCTAGCAAAACGTTGCTTGAACTTGCCCCCTGTAAAACACTGCTTAAAAACGCAGTACAATGCACCTGAATAAGCTAAATCAGTGGGTGCTTCTCATTTCTTATTTGTGCATCTTCGTTTCCTTTCCTTGCTTCCTTTCCTCGCATCTTAGCTCCACCCCTTCAGGATGCGAGGGAAGGATGCAAGGAAAAGAGGCGAGGACGGAGGAATCAAAGGATGAACATTGGAATAGGCTCGTTTAAGATGAGCAAAATAGTGCTCATGAGATGCATGCCGGTTAGAAATGTGTCTGAGTTACGTTTGCCTTGCTCTGATGTCATGCTGACGTGTGCCAAAAAACTCTCGAGAAGGCGAGGTGGCTGTGTCGGATTGAGCAGTCGAGCGCAGTAGCTCTCCACCGACTGCGCTGACCAAAGGCACGATGGGAATCGACTGGCTGATGACACAGCTTAAAGCTCATTGGTTCAGACAACCGTGACGTTGCCATTCTCTTCGAAAATGTTTTATTTTTAATCTAATATTAATCTAATAATGTGATTTTGTGTTTAAATGTATGAATAAATATTCCCAAACACCATGACAGTGGGATCTCTGTGTGAGATTTGTGATTGTTGTCATATTTCTATACAAATCTAAAATACACGTTTGTATTAAAGTAAAAATTGATGATTAATATGCTTTTCATATGGAATTAAAAAGCAAGCACTTTGAGTGTCTTGTTCATCATATTTATTTTCATATAAAACCAACAGAGCTGAAATTATATCATGTTTATCAGCAACACAGCACATGAGTGTGATAACGCGATATCCGCCTTTGATCTCGTAGGTTTCTGTTCTACTTAAAGAGATCAGAACTGTCAGTCTTGACTGCACTTATTTCACTCCTCCCCTCACTGCAGCCTCCTACTCTCGCCTACATTTCAGCCGAGGCGAGACGCATCTCAAACGAGCATATTGGATCAGACAACTGTGATGTTGCCGTTCTTTTCTAAAATGTTTTATTATTTTTTTATCTAATATCATGTGGTCATGTGTTTAAATTATGCATTAATATACCCAATATATTCTGCGTGAGATATGTGATTGTTCTCGCGGTGCAATTAGAGAATTGAGATGTCCTACAAGATGGCTGAGCTCGATCAGTTTCCGGGTCATAGGATGGAGGATGGAGGACGGAGGAGCGAAGAGACAAGGAGGGATATTGAGAAGCACCCAGTGTCTTCAAGATCACTAGAACGCTACAGGCAGGTGTTTGATTGGACACCTCTGTCTTAAGTCTTAAGTAAATAGTTTTGTTATAATTCAGGTCGTTAGTTCATCATTATTACATGCCAAGAAGAAAAGACATATGACACCTCCAGGTGGTTTGGTAGTGTGATAACCAGACTTTAGTGGTATGTGCCGTGAAATGTGACAGTGACACTTACAACGGGGGTTTTGTGAAAACAGGTCTAACACTTTGTCAGAGTACTAAAAGTGAAAAGGTTATGTGACGTTTTAAGCTGCAGAAAGATATTTTGTTTAAGAGGTGAATGATGACTACCGTATTACAAAACTTAAATCTGTTTCAGTAAATGATTTACACATTTTGACCAGTAGATGGCAAAGATGTCAAAACATCAAAATCTTTGAAAGAGGTCATTTCCTGAAAAATGCATTGAATGTATCCAGTTAAGCATGATTCACGTACACATCTCATATACCTGTAAATTTTGTGGACTGGGGGGAAAAAACTCATTTGTATAATGAAAAAAAAAA
>JAHKKF010487041.1:0-16274 GCA_019740295.1 Labeo calbasu | reverse complement strand
CCCATGGTGGCGGTGGGGTTATGGTATGGGCAGGCATATGTTATGGACAACAAACACAGGTGCATTTTATTGATGGCATTTTGAATGCACAGAGATACGGTGACGAGATCCTGAGGCCCATTGTTGTGCCATTCATCTACGACCAACACCTGCAGCATGTTGCAGCATGATAATGCATGACCCCATGTTGCAAGAATCTGTGCATAATCCATGGAAGCTGAAAACATCCCAGTTCTTGCATGGCCAGCATACTCACCGGACATGTCACCCATTGAGCATGTTTGGGATGCTCTGTATCGGCGTATACGACAGCGTGTTCCAGTTCCTGCCAATATCCAGCAACTTCACACAGCCATTGAAGAGCAGTGGACCAACATTCCACAGGCCACAATCAACAACCTGATCAACTCTATGTTACCTGTGCAGTAATCATGCTGTCTAATCAGCATCTTAATATGCCACACTTGTGAGGTGGATGGATTATCTCTGCAAAGGAGAAGTGCTCACTAACACAGATTTGTGAACAATATTTGAGAGAAATAGGCCTTTTGTGTACATGGAAAAAGTCTTAGATCTTTGAGTTCAGCTCATGAAAAATGGGGGCAAAAACAAGTGTTGCGTTTATAATTTTGGTCAGTGTATATGTAATTTTTTTTTTTTTTTTTTCTTTTCAATTAATATTTTTATTCATGTGTTCAGTTTTAATGAAATGTGACTTGGAGCAGTTCCCGTTTACCAGTTTGCGTGTCTGATTCTGTTCCATGTTTCAATAGGAACACGTTTTTAAATGTATTTCTTGCTCTCCCAGGATTCAAGCGAGGAGCCGATCCAGGGATGCCTGAACCCACAGTCCTCAGGTGAGTTTTGTGAGTTGGTCATGTGAAAATCACAGTATTTTAGCTCAGAAAGCTGCTGAAGATGACAGTGGGTTGATCTGTTTTGTATTTTCAGTTTGCTTTGGGGTTGAAGACATTCCTGATGGAAACTACGGACCAATCCGCAAACTCAACGAAGACTCTGAAAGCAGCGAGTTCTCGTCCATCATGTCATCACGGGACGCTCATTCAGATCCGAACGCTGTGCTGGGATGTAAATACTTCTCTGTCACGTTCACCCAACGTTTTGTGTTATTTTAAGACTTTTGCTTCCTCTTTCTGAAACATTGCATTGAGAAACACACAAAATGTCACTGAATTCTTTTTTTTGTTTTATTGAGATCATTGTAAACAGTCAGCATGTTCTTACATTCAGTTTCAAATAAAGCAATCAGTTCATAAATTAATCAGCACCGATTTTCATTGTCATAAAAAGTCGAGAATCCATTAACGAGTACATAAATATTGTATTTATAAATATCAGTGTTGCAGAACAATCAATAAATTATTAAATATTTATATTTATACTCATAAATATTAAATTACAATTCTCTGAATTAAATATCAGCAATGGTAAATAAATAAATGAAACAGTTGAATAAATTAGTTCTTTTCGGAGCTCCAGTCTCCGGGTCTCTTTATGTCTTTTCCACGATGTGCAGTTTTGCGTTTGCTCATGTAATTGACGGCTCTGCACGTGTCGATCATCACGCTGTTAAAGTTGAACAGGATGGAGTGCACGGCGGTCTTGCGCGTCCATGCGGATCTGACCGATAGAGGAGCGCTGGACATCTGATCAGCCTGTCCGTCGGCTATCTGCAGCTGCGGGGACAAAGAAAACATCAGATGTGTTCATATATGAGCGCTTACATTGATAATAAACAACTGCTCAGCTCACATCGGTAGGTTTTACTGCAGAGTTATTGGTCTGAAATGCTGAAATGCCATTTTTGGATCTGTTTGATGTCAGTCTGGAATATGGGTCGACCTATTATCGGCCTGGCTGATTATCGACGCCAATATTAAGTATTTTTATGGTTATCGGTAATTTTCAAAACCCATTTGCTCATAAAATAATTTAAAAGCATTTTATAGAAAGTTTTTGTCAGAACCCTTGTTATTCTTAATTTTGACAAATTGTCATTCATTTTTACACCAAACATGTATATTGGTTTGAAATATCGGTTATAGGTCTATTTATTAATGATTGAATGAGATCTGTTTTGACTGCTTAATTGATGTTTGAGCTTTAACATGCAAAAACATTCATTTAATTTTTGGTAATGCCTTAAAATCTAATTTGTTAATGCATTTGCTATCATGTACTAACAATTTAAAAAACAATTAAAAATAATAAAATAAAATTAAAAATATAAAATGTAAAAAATAAAATATATCAGTGACCCAATAATAATATAATATTAGTGCTGTCAAACAGTTAATCGTGATTAATCGCATGCAAAATAAACATTTTGTTTAAATAATATGTGTGTATTTGTTTACATGGATATATTTAAGAAGAATATATGAAAAATTGTATATAAAAAAAATTATATTTACATAAATATATTTATGATGATATATGTTTTTTATTTTTAATATATACTGTACTTGTGTGTATTTATATATACATAATATACACAGTACACATGTAAACAAAAACTTATTTTGGATGCAATTAATTGTTTGACAGTACTATATATTTTAATATAAAATATAAAAGCATGCAATATAAAATATATAAATAACTGAATAATAAAATTATTTCATAATAGAAATATAAAATATAAAAAACAATATAAAATATAATTTATGAGTTTTTATTGTTAATGTTAATAAAATCTTACAAAAAAAATCAATTGTTTGTTCATGATAGTTCATAATGCAGTAAAAAATGTTAGCATGCACATTTTGCTTTTAATCATTAATTAATAATTGATATTAATTAGTAAATTAATATTACCTAAAGTTTATAAATGCTGTAGTTGTTGTAAAATACTAAGAAATATTGACTGTAGTCATTGTTTATAATATATAAATGTTTTATAAAAATATAATTTATTTATTTATTTATATTTTGTGAGCTGTGACCAATTATATGTATGTATGAATATATATTATTTTATATTTTAACTGTAAAGTGTTAGCAAATGTTTATGCTCTTAACATGAAATGCCACTCTCCTAGTAAATCAAATAGACAGGTGTGTGTGAATAAAGAACAGTAAATAATCTGACAAAAAAGCGCAATACATGTGCGCTTTTTTATCATTTAAAAAAATGTGTCGCGTTATGACGTCGACGTGACGTCAGATAGAGCGCGGCGAAGACGTTGAGATGTGTTTACCTGACTGTTAATGGCCTCCAGCAGGCGTTTGGTCCCGTGTTTGATGTCGTTCACCAGGCTTGAGGTCAGGTTTTCGTTCTCGATGAAGCTCCAGTTTTCTTTATACCAGGTAAGGACGCTGTAAATGCGGTTTAGGCACCGTTCCTGAAACAACCATGAGGGGATTCAACAGGTATGAGCGTTTACCAACACTTCAGTATTTGACGAAATCAAATGAAAGAGTTTATGGTATCATATTCTGGATAATCGATCTCATCACCTTTTGTTTAGCGCTAAACTGCCTTTAGTTTGTTTAACGGTAACCCGGTCTCAAACGTACAGTAACTATTTTACTAGATGACGATCTTGTACGAATTCGTACGATGTGATTCGTTCGGAACTGTTCGTTGCACCGTTAGCGGGGCGTGAGCAGATCGTACACATTCATACAAATAAACACTTTTATTTTCCTCTTTGTTAACATAAAGCAGCATTGAATCAATCATAAGCCACCATTTCGCCAAAACTTAGTAATAAAGTTGAATTGCCATGAGTGTGTTAAAGGCTAATAACATTTTTCAAATTTTTGGAGGGAAAGTTCGGTTATCTTTCGACTCAGTAGCAGTTTATTAGCGGTGAGCTTATGATAACACTAAATTGATTGTTTCTAAAATAAAATAGATAAGTTAATGACCTAAGATTATCAAATCATGAAAATCTGTTCTGGAAAAATGTCCTTCACTGCTTATTTACAAATATAAACATTCTGGAAAAACTGGGTTCTAATAAAATACTTGGCATCGTGGTAATGACAATTGATTTTGTAGTAATAAAACATTACAAATGCAGTACAGTTTGCATAAAGTACCAGTTAAATATTTGGACATGTCTGCTTATTTATTTTAACAGATAAAATAATACAATAATATGTGACCCTGGATGACAAAATCAGTCTGAGTGTCAATTATGCTGGATAAATAAGCTTTCCTTTGATGTATAGTTTGTTAGGACAGGACAATATTTGGAATCTGAGGGTGCAAAAAAAAAAAAAAAAATCGCCTTTAAAGTTGTCCAAATGAAGTTTTTAGCAATGCATGTTACTAATCAAAAATTAAGTTTTGATATATTTACAATAGGAAATTAACAAAATATCTTCGTTTTTCTTTACTTAATATCCTAATGATTTAGGCTTAAAAGAAAAATGAATCATTTTGACTCATACAATGTATTTTTGGCTATTGCTGCAAATGAGAGAGCCAGGAGAGTATGTTGAATGCAAATGACATTTTTTTTTAATTTTCATGGGGTTTTTTTTTTTTTTTTGTAGGGAAAGTTTGATAAGCTCTAAAATAAACTTCACCGTTTCCTATTTACAAATATGAACATTTTGGAAAACGCTGTTATGATAAAATGCTTGGCTTTTGCGTGGCAGTGACGATTGATTTTATAGTAATAAAACATTACATACGTTTTACAAATGTATATGTGACCCTGGACAACAAAACCTGTCATAAATGACAATTTTTTGAAATTGAGATTTCATCTGAAAGCTGAATAAATAAGCTTTTCATTGAAAATCTGGAATCTGAGGGTGCAAAAAATCTAAGTATTGAGAAAATCGCCTTTAAAGTTGTCCAAATGAAGTTCTTAGCAATGCACATTACTAAACAGAAGGTAAGTTTTGATATATTTACTCTAGGAGATTTACAACACATCTTCATGGAACATGATCAGTGATTTGTGGCATAAAAGAAAAATCAACAATTTTGACCCATACAATGTTTTTTTTTGGCTATTGCTACAAATATACCCGTGCTACTTAAGACTTGTTTTGTGTTTTTCTGTCTGATTGCTATATATGGAAGTACTTCAGTTGAGCAGCCAAGATTGGGCAAAGTTCAGAAATAACTGGGTCTAAAGAAATGCCTGCAGTTAATGCCATGTGCTGCACTTTTCTCTTTAAATGTTTAATGATATAAGGCCTTTGCGTCATTTGGAGCGACCATTCATCATGTGATGCAACTGACAATAGGAATAACTGTATTAAATTAAAAGTAAAATATCCCATTTCTGTGGTTGAAATATGAATCACTGCTACAGCATGCTTAAGTGAATTGTATTTTTAAAGCATTTTTATGCAGTTTACAGGAAAAACAAGTCTGCTAACTGCATTTAAGAAGGCAACTCTTAAATTATTAAAACAAAAGTATGAAATCATTATTTACAAAAACTCAAAATAAAAGCAAATACTGTTTCTAAACACTCTAATTACTGAGAACATCTAAAAATGTTAAGCATGTTAAGGAAATTATTTTTAATATAAATCATAGTCGCCCCACATGACATTTTTTAAGGCTATGGCCGATTAAGCGAGATGGAAATACACTAAAATCACTTAATTTTAAATTTTAATATGAATTTATGTGCACACAACATTAATTAATGTTTGAACAATTACATCAGATATTATTATTTTTTGTATTTTAAAATCGGCCTGTCAAATCCTTATACGTCAATGACCCATTATGTATATTTATGTATTATTATTATTTTTACAGTTATAATAATTATCAAAGCTATGAAATAACACATTTAAGTATGATAATTATAAAGGGACAAAAAAAGATATAAATGTGACATTAACCATCTTAAAAATTAATATGTTTTTACAGTAATTAAATTATTAATAATTAATATTTGGTAACACCTTAAATTAAGTGATAATGCATTAGCTGACATGAACTAACAATTTTCACAATATAAATACAATAAACTAATAATTAAATATAAAACAAAAATATATAATAAAATGTATGAATTACCTACTAATAATCTAATTTAATATAAATGACCAATAAAAATATAGTTGTGCTGCATGTATTTTTACATCATTAATCTTTGTTAATGTTATTAAAATGTTAACAAAAATACACAAAATGTTCACATTAGTTCATAAAGCATTGGGAAATTAATGCAATTAATGTAAAGTATTTACAGAAACAGTAAATAAAGATTTTAATGAACTAGATGTCTTATTTTTGTATTTTAAAATGAGGCTTAGGGCTCTGAAACGTTCTTCTAGTTGAACAATCAGCCATAAATGACCATTTGAGAAAAGTTTGTTCTTACTGTGCTGAAGTTTCTGGACAGGCAGCCGTCTGACGGTTTGAGGAGAGGCGTTTTGATCCTCACACCCTCATATGCCGTCATGTTCGCTGTCTCTCTGAAATCTCTCTCAAACTGCAGATGGAGGAACCCCGAGTTAGTTTCAGTAACACAAAGCATGTTTGCATTAATGTGTAGCGAACTGCACCTGTTGGTCTCTCAGCATCTTGACGTCCCGGTGCAGGTCTCTGGCCATCAGATGCCACTTCTGTCGGTCGCTCAGAGGACTCTTTCCATCCACGTCCTGAACCTCGTCCCCCGATATTTCGGATAGTTCAGCCAAACCGCTGTACGTGGGCGCCGCGTCCGCCAAATAGATGAAAGCCGCCTGTACGGCAGACAGGAAGAGCAATACGTCTGCAGAGAAAGTGAGAGAGAGAGAAAGTGAAGAGTTGCGTCTGTTGTTGCACGAGCATCCGTCCGCTCGCTCAGACGCTGCACTTACTCAGAGTTGATGGCATCCTGATTGCACAAGTTTACGTGGGGCGTCTCGAAGAAAACTCAGCAGAATTGTGAAGCGTACTTCTCATGTGGTTTTTATACACACTTAGAGGAGTTTCCACCCCCTTGGAAGAGGGGAAAATTGCTTCTGATTTTCATACATGGATTTTTGTTCTTTTGCTTTTTCCCCTTAAAACCTGAAGGTTTCCACAAGTTGATTTAGGTTTTAATACTCTGACTGATTGATTGAACCTATTTTTCAGAAAATTTCAGTACGAGTATAGAGGCTTTTACGGTTGGGCATGTTGTCACAGAATTAGTCAGCTATTTGTTGAAGTTGTGAAATGCACATTTTTTACAAAAATAAATAAATAGTAATTTATATAAATATGTTTTTATATAAAAAATCTTTTCTTAATTTAGGAAGAGAGAAACACTGCGCTAATTTTAATTTTCATTAATGCGTTTTATGTTTTTAATTTTTTTAAATTGTTTATTTCTTCATTTATTTATTGGTGTAGATGCCTATATACAGTAACGTGATACTGATATAAACTGATATAAGAAGAATTTTTGAAATTCACAATTTTTCAAAAATATTTTTTTTATTTAATTTAATATTATTCTTATTATTCATTTTGCTAATAATTAATTCATTAGCTAACAGTCCTTGTACGTGTATGCAATTATTTTTATTTTTTATTTATGCTTTAGATGCCTATACAGTAACTGATACTGATATAAGAATTTTTGAAATTCATATTTTTTAAATAAATGTTAAAATATTTAATTATTATTTTTATTATTAATTTTGCTAATAATTAATTCATTAGCTAATAGTCCTTGTACATGTATGCAATTATTTTTATTTATTTATTTATGGTTTAGATGCTTATACGGTAACTTGATACTGATATAAGAATTTTTAAAAAAAATGTTAAATCATTGAATTATTTTTATTATTAATTTAATTAATTAGCTAATACTCCTTTGAATGTATGCAATCATTTTTATTTATTTATTAATTTTTTTTTAAACATAAGCCTAAAGCAAACATAGGCCGTCTTTTACGGCATGTTTTTATCAATTATTAAATCACGCGTTGTAGGCTCTTCTCAAAAATTTGGGAAACCGTGAAGTGTTTTGATGATAGAAACAAAAAGTTTGGATGATAGAAATCACAGAAATTATTTAATTATGATTAAATATACTAAGATATTATATTAATTACTATATTTTAGCCGTTTCAACAAATGCACTGTTAGAGACTTGACTTGGAACTTCATAGTTACTGAGATACAGATCTTGTGACAACTTGCCCCAGTTTTTGCTTATATTTTGTGAATAATGCATGTCTTTAAGTTCAACTCTGATTGTCTTCAGACAGAAGCTGACATTTCTTGACCCATATTTAAGTTGCATCTGTATCATGCAAACTGCTGCACATACAGTTTCAGATTCTTACAGTTTCTTTTATTGTAATTCTAAGAAAGTATGCATGCATGAGCTTTTACAAATAAAAGAAATGAAAGTGAAAAAAGTGATGTGTGTCTCTGTCTTTTCCTTCTTCTTTTTGAATTCTGCTTTCTCTAAGTGATCTCATTCTGTAATATATCAGCTTTTGTGTCGTTAAGGACCTCACTGAAGACCTCTGGTTAATATGCATGTTTATCGTGCTTTGCGAAATGGAGGATTCCCCTTCAGCCAGGGGGAAATAATTGTATGAAGCTCAGAAGATCTTATAATGGAGTGTGGGTGCAATGGTGGAAGTTTCCGAGTTTTGCTTTGCCAAAAAGGGACAAAAAATAAGATGCCCTACTTTATTAAATAAACTTTTATTTCTGGGCCTGTGGTTTTTTTTTTGTTGAATTTTGAATATTTGCCATTCTACTTGGTCTATCATTTTGTATATATAATGTAATATAATGTATAAAATTTCTATTTTAGTAATTATGTACCTTTGTCATTTTTTTTTTTTCTGTATAGCTTTATTTTATGCCATTTTAGTACTTATTTGATTTAGTTTCAGTTTAGTTGCCATGGTTTACCTTTGTTTTTATTTTTATGTTTTTTATACATTTGGTTTTTTTTTTTGCATTAGTTTTAATAGTTTTAGCTAGCAATAACAACGGTTGTGTATATACATTTATTATTTTTTAATAATATTATTTTATTTGTAAATTTTTATTAGTAACAGTGACACAACTTTATAGTTTATCCTTTAATAGATCAAAATATTTTTGATTGTTTCAGTAAAGATTTTAATTTTCATTAATACATTATCTTTTTACTTTTTTTTTGGATATTTGCCTTCCTACTTAGTCGATCATTTTGTGTAAATGTGTATAAAATGTAGGTTTTAGCAATTTATGTACCTTTTTAAAAAAATGTTTCTGTATAACTTTATTTTATTTTATTATTTATCATTCCATTGTAATACTTACACTTATTTAATTTAGTTTCAGTTTAATTGCCAAGGTTTACTTTAGTTTTTACTTTTATGTTTTTCATCAATGTAATTTTTTTTTTTTTAAATAATTTTTTTGCATTAGTTTTAATAGTTTTAGCTAGCAATAACAACTGTTGTATATAGTTTTTTTTATTGCTTTTTATAATATTATTTTATTTATATTTTGTATTAGTAACATAAAGTGACATACAAAGGATAAACTTTATAGTTTATCCTTTAATCAAAATATTTTTGATCGTATAAGTATAGAATTTAATTTTCATTAATAAATTTTTATTTATTTATTTATTTATTTTTAACCCCCCTTAGGTTTTTGAATTTTTTTTTTTTTTTTGGAAAAATTTAAATGTATGTATTTATTTATTTGAAATTTCTTCATAGGTACAGTGTGGCATGTTGACACAGAAAAATGCTAAAATAATAATAATAAAAAAAATGGATTTTTCTTTTTTTTTTTTTTTTGTTAATTGATTCATTAGTTAATAATCCTTGTACATATATGTCATCTCCATAAAATAAAATAAAATAAAATATTCAATGCACTGTAACTTTCAAGTACAGCATGTTTATTGTATATGCAAACTAGTTATTGTAAAACGCTACCAATTCCTTTACAACGAGGTTGCGTTCTAACAGTGCCCATACTTTGCCATTCTGAGGATTTTTTCCATCACTGGTACACCAGCAGTGGGTGGTTCTAGATGAGAAAGGGAGAGTTTTGTAGCATCATGCAGTGAGCATTTCTTCTGTTATTTCAGGGTTGATTTCTACAGGATGAAGCGGCCTACAGCAGAAACCACAGTTTGAGGTGTGATCAGAGATTCTCGCAAGATAGCAGGCGGTTTTTACATTTATTCCACGAAAATTATGTCGTTAACGTGTAATCCACTAAGAAAGTCCTATCAGTATATCAGAATTTATTTTCATAACCTTGCATTTTACATCCAGTTATCAGAGATCTGAATGTTAATCCAGTTCATGTAATGACTTGGAACAGATCTAGATATGACATTTTGCTTGTGCACTGTTTTTTCAAGTTCTGTTTGCTTAGTATGAACTTTTGTAGTGCTGGTTTGTTGCTTTTCACCAATCAAACCGAGCTGGTTGACCGAGTTGGTCTTAGTGGTTAAGCTAATGGAGCTGCTGGTTTAGACAAGGTCTTGATGGTTTAGAGATTTGACTTGCATCTAAAACAACCTACACTGGTCTTTTCAGGAGAGGAGTGAGTCAAACCTGTTTACTAGGTGTATTTTACTCCTTATTTGCCCTTTTCAGAGTCAGCACGTGTTGTGGGCAGCCGTGGCCTAATGGTTAGGGAGGTGGGCTTGTAACCGAAAGGTTGTGGGTTCGAGTCCCAGACAGGGATTGAAGGTGGTGGGAGTGAATAACCAGTGTGTGTGTGTGTGCACTTGGATGGGTTAAATGCCGAGCACAACATCCTTTTAAACGGTAGGTTTTCAAAGAAATATGTTGTGAAACTGTAGATATGTAGAGATATTTTTACATTTATGCTAAAGCCTTTTTTCCACAGAAATGCAGCATGTGAAGTGTGATTGTGTGGGTGTTTTTTAGCTGTTTGGTTTCTGAAACTGGGGTTTTTCTTATTACTGCCAATTACTGACACCAAATGTAACTGAAGATGAGCGTGCAATGCATCCGGCACAAACAGGACTGTTGAAAACAGTGAATCAGACCCCCAGTGCTCCAAAAATAGACTTCCAATTACGCTATTAAACTGAGCAACTTTAGATTTTCCGGCTTGAGCAAACACCGGCATCTTCACGCAACAACGCATCCGTGACGAATCACAGAAATGGGTGTTTTTTTCTGCCAAAGAGCCAATGGCACATGTGTGTGTGAAATGGGCCCAAGCTTAAGCCACAATGAGTAAGTTTGGCTGAGCTAAGCATTTTCTCCACTGATTGCCACAATCTCTTGCGTCACTGTCTTGCTGTGCACACATGCATGAAATCATGAATTGCAAGTATGCATCTTCAAAACAACTGGATAGAAGGAATAGTTGAATGAATCAGACATCTGTAGTACTGCTATAGCAAGTTGTTAGCAACATACACTGTTAAAAAAAAAGTGTACTGATAATTTTCTGCCTGGATGTAATATTACGGATATTTCTGTTAACTCTTAACACAATGCAATTCTGTGCAATAATCAAAATATAGGTAAAAAACCTGTAAAAAAAAAAAAAAAAAATCAATACAGAAACTGCTTCCATGTTAATATAGTTCATTGTACCGTTTTACTGTTTTTTTTTTTGTTTGTTTTTGTTTTTTTTTTTAAATAGTGCCTTTAAAATGCACATTTGTTGTTGTAGATCAAAAGTTTGATCGGTGAAAGTTTACTTTCCTTCTTTTACTTATAATAACGAACCCTATAGCTTGAAAACACTAAATATTTTAAATGGAAAATGGCTCAGAGAAACTATGGTTAAGATTTGCCCTATAAATTGACTTTATGCTCCTTTAAAACTCGTGTACGTGTATGACAAAAAGAGCGCGTATTTTCAAAGTTCCAGAAAATTATTCGCGTGCAGGCAGGTGGTAACCATAGGAACAGCAGTTTTACAGTTGGATCTGACCGGTACGTTGACAATACATAAGTGCTGTCATTATTTATAACTTTATTACATGCTTTTATGTTAAAGCTTAACATGTTTTATATAAAACTTAAGATGACTGACTAACTTAAGGCGCAAAAGACTTGCAAAATTCAAAATGCAGGTAAAACACCTGTAAAAAAAAAAAAAAAAAAAAAAAAAAAAAAATCAGTATTTCAACTTAAAAATACCAAACCCCATTAGAATTTGTACATTGAAAATGGTTGAGAAACCACGGTTAAGGTTCAGAATACAAATTGACTTAATGCCCCGTTAAAATGTACGTGCATTTAATTAAACATTTCAAATAAGAAGTAACCGCTAATGTACGACAAAAAGAGCGGGTATTTTCCTAGTTCCAGAAAATAATTCGCTTGCAGGCAAGGTGGTAACCATAGCTACAGCAGATTAACCGTTTAGGTCAGTAGGCTGTCTGACAGGTACGTTTACAAAACATAAGTTTTGTCATTATTTATATCTTTATAACATGTTTTCGTGTTATAGAGAACTTTTAAATCTACAACATTTTTTATCTGAAACTTAAGATGACTAACTTAGGGCGCAAAAAGACTTGCTAAATTCAAAATACAGTTAAAACACCTGTAAAAATATTAATACGTAAACTTCTTTCATATATATTAATTATTTAATTGCATTTTTTTTTTTAAATAGTGCCTTCAAATTGCACATTTGCAGTTTAAATGTGCATTTATGATTTATGTTGTTGTAGAACAAAATGTGAAAGTTAATTTTTCTTCTTTTACTTACAATAACGAAGCCCACTGAAAATTTTAAATCCAGAAACTACAGTTAAGGTTTGGCCTACAAATTGACTTCATGCTCTGTTAACATTTATTTCATACGTACATTCATTTCATTAAACATTTCAAATATAGAGTAACTGCTGAAGTACGACAAAAATAGCGCGTATTTTCAAGAATTCGCGCCTAGGCGAGGTGGTAACCATAGCAACAGCAGATTGACCGTTGGGATCAGTACTCTATTTGACGGGTAAGTGCTGTTCTTATTTATAACTTTACATGTTTTTAGAAAACTTTTAAATCTAAAATGTTTATTTATGTTTATGTAAAACTTACTTAGGATGACTGACAGTTTATGTATAAAATGAGCCAGATGGATAATCGTGACAAACTGGATCAGACCAGCGTTGGGAAAATACACAATTTGATCAAATTTTTGGCAAATATTTAAGCCAAGTTTGGGGAGATTTCCTTGTTTTGGTGGCTTCCCCTCAAGTCTGTCCACAGAGAAAATTTGGAGGACTCTCCCTTCCTGAAAAAGCTGCCGGGTAATTGACTTTCAAATTATATTGACCACAATAACCCATTTCCTTCTTTCTTTCATTCTTTCTTTCATGACTATAAAATATGTAGGTATAGCGTGAATTATTTATTGAAAAGATGATTTATGGAAACGTTTTAGAGTCTGGGATTCTATGTTTGTTTGAACAGGACATTTTATTTTTAACATAGGTTTAAGGTATAAAGCAACCACAAGATGGCAGTAAAACACTTGTTTCCAATAATGTCCTGTTCAGTTTACATGTTGTTTTAAACACAATTATACTTATTATAATTTGTAAAGTTTATAGCATGCCAGTGATTTTGCCTTTTGGAACTATGTTCTTGTTACACAAAGTAACTTAAAGGGATAGTTTACCCAAAAATGACAATTTTGTCATTTACTTACCTTCAAAATGTATAAGTTTCTTTCTTCTGTTGAGCACAAAAGATATTTTGGAAACATATAGTTAACCAAACAGCTGACGTTACCTACTGATTTCCATGGACAAAAATACTATGGAAGTAAATGACTACAAGCAAGTATTTGTTCAACAGAAGAAAGAAACTCATACAGTTTTGGAACAGCTTGATGGTGAGTCAATGATGACAATTTTCGTGTTTGTTTGGACTATGCCGTTAAACCACAAACTCCTTGTAAAATCAGCTCTAACCCTGAAATCTGACTGGTTGATAGCAGGGTTAACCAGCAAGGATGTTATTCACCCAACAACATTTCCTTGGGTTGGTACCAAACCTCCTCTCCTCTCTTTTTTGGAGGTTCTGGAGGTTGTGTTCTGTTAGGGAGCCATGGGCGTTCTTCAATATTTAATCAAGGGTGTGTTTGAAGATCTCAGTCTGTGTGTGAGAGCTGAACTGCAGAGAAGGTTTAGGATGAAAGACTTTCTTTACTTTCTTATTCTCACTTTCACATGCAGACGCTCTTCTGTAGACTCACAATCATCTCAGCATCAGATGGGACGCCCGTCGTCCGTTCGCTGACCGTCTGACGCGTGTTTCATGTGAAACCGGAGCACTTTCTTAATCCGGCAAGCTCTAATGTGATTGGCTGACTTTATGCAGCTTCCAAGAGTAAACGGGCTTAGAGGGTTTTTCAACAGTCTGTCTGGAAAAAGTTGTGTTTGCTGAGAATGAAAACTTTCAAGGATGAAATCATCACTGGATTTACAGACGTTTGCAAGGTTAGTAACATCAGATTTTTGAAAGATATTCAGAATTTCGTTTGGAGCATTGGCAAGTAAACTATTGCAGATAAACGTATCTGTGTACTAACATATCCTATTTGTGTCTTATTTTAAATGTTTATAATAAAATATCACATGTGTGTGTGTATTAAAGATAGTTCTACGCATTAAATTATACATGTTTCTTTGTTCAAATATACAGTTTTTAACATAACATTTCTTTTTCAGGTTTAAATGGATGTGCGGTCATCACACATTTTACAGAGCTCTGAGCTCCTGTCGTCAGATCACATGACATCAGCGCTGAGAGGAAATGACTCGTGAGTAAATACTTCAACGTAGGGCTTAACAGACTATCACTGAGTATTTTAATCATGATAAGCCTTTCTAAGAATAGACTTTCAGCGTTTGAACGCAACAACATCACAACAGACAGAAAAACATGCAGACAAATCTCCCAGAGGGACACTGATATTGTTAACTAATACGTTCATCGTCAGATTAACGCACATTCTATCAAAAATGCAATTTTCAGGTCTAATTTATGCACCGCAAATAGAGCTGCAAAAATATGGTTTTCTAAAATTGTTTTCTAAAATTATATTAATGCATTCTAGATATATACAGTAATATTTTTACATTTTTAATATAATGAACTATATTTAAATATAAAAAATGTGATAACCTATATTTTACTATATTAAAAACATTACATTTTAAAACAAATGCTATAATATTATAATATCATTACCATTAGGATTCTTTAGGTCAAAATGTATGAGTTTCAAACAGAATCCAGTGCTGTTTTAGTTTTATTGAGAGTTTTTATTTTTATATTTTTAGTTTTAATGGTAAAGTTTTAGTATTTAGTGTTTCATTTTTTTTTTTTAAATGATTTTTGATAATAGTTTATATATTAGATAATTTTAATTATACATTTTTAGTTTTTTTTTTTTTGTCTTTATATTGTTTATTTTTATATTTTCAATTTTTATTTTAATGATAATGATAATGTTTTAGTATTATTTTTGTCTGGTAATTAAGTATAATAATATTTATTGAAAATTATATTAACTAAACTAACTATATTAACTAAAAACTATACTTTAAAATGACGAGACAAAAAAATAAATTATCGTTAAAATTAACCGAAAATAGTTTTTTTTTTGTTTGTTTTAATTAATTCTGAAGCTTTATAATTTAGTTGTCATTTATTTAATATAGTTTTCATTTTGAACTGAATTGAAATAATTAGTTCAAGATTTTACAATGTTTGACAAAGTTTTAGTATTTTTTTTTTGTCTTGACATTTTTAAGTATAATATCAATATATATTGAAAAATTATATTAACTAAAAACTATACTTTAAAATGACCAAACAAAAAAAAAAATACTAAACTGTTATCATTAAAATAAACTGAAAATATATATTTTTTCAGTTTTAATTTTAATTATGAAATTTAATCATTTGTTGTCTTTTTTTAATTATGGTTTTTATTTTTAGATTTTCAGTTTTCATTTTGAATTGAATTGAAAATTTAATATTTTAATTAACTATTTTTTTATACACTGCTCTCCAAAAGTTTGTAAACACCCCTGGCAAACAGCACTGGTTTTGGACTATATCAGCATAAATCCTTATCATTTTTTGGTAAGGTAACTTGACATGATCATTGAAGACCAGCAATAATAATTTTCATTTTGATTACATAATAATGTCAATATATACATGTTAAAGTCAGACATGCGCCTTTGCCAGTTGTGATGTCTGGTTACTGGGTTAAACTTGGCCCAGGTTTTTAAAAGATTTTTGGGTCAGCACACCTTAATAGCTTCAACAATTGATTGCCAATTAAGTTTAGAATATAATGAATTTAG
>JAHKKF010487030.1:0-53144 GCA_019740295.1 Labeo calbasu | reverse complement strand
CATATGGTGGTGTGTTCTTAATTACAGCTTTCCTAAAAGTATGTCTTATTTATAAAATAAGAAATTTCCCAATATATCGCCTTATTTACAATATCGCAATGTATCGCAACATATCGTATCGCAACACCTGTATTGTGATACGTATTGTATCGCCCGATTCTTGGCAATACACAGCCCTAATATTGCCTCAATTTTAAAGTCTCTGCACTGGCTACCTATTAGGTTCCGCATCAACTACAAAATATTACTTCTTACCTATAGACAATTTCGCTAGATGTAAATATACTGGTCCCGATACACTTCCTGTTTCTTGTTTTTTTACTTTACACAAACATCACAAAAAAATACAACCAACATAACATTTGACTGGATGAAAATGTTACATTAGGAACAGGTTACATAGGAACAGTCCAAACAGGAACCGCTTCTGGACCAGTGTTGTTTACATCTAGCGAAATGGTCTATAAGGCCCTTAATGGTTTAGCTCCTGCATACCTAACTAGTCTTCTGTCCCGCTACAATCCATCACGCTCCCTAAGGTCACAAAACTCTGGACTTTTGGCAGTTTCTAGGATAGCAAAGTCCATTAAAGGAGGTAGAGCTTTTTCGCATTTGGCTCTCAAACTCTGGAACAGCCTTCCGGATAACGTTTGGAGATCGGACACACTCTCTTTGTTTAAATCTAGATTAAAGACTCATATTTTTAGCCAAGCATTCAAATAATGCATCTCATAAAATTTTCCCGCAGTTATATCTGATCAAATTCACATTATTATTCTTTAGCTCTGGTTGAACAAATCTTTCTTTGCTTGGTTTGAACAGCAGCTACACTAATTGTGTTCCTATTTGTTCTCTGTTTCTGCCATGGGATTGACATCCTGTGGTAACTAGGAATTCACAAGCTCCAGTCTGGATCCAGAACAATTAAGAAGAGATAATGCCAACCCCTCAGAGGACTTCAGATGATGCCAACCCTGAAACAACATACAGCACTACCGAATTCTGCTACTAATTTATAGTGTTCTTTGTCTGTTTGATTATGTCATTAATTGATCTTTACCATACACTTCTGCCATATGTTCATCAACTTGATATAGTCACTACTAGTAAGCTAAAAACTTTAATTTGCTGTACAACGATATCTATCGTACAAAAACGCTATACAAATAAATTTGAATTGAATTAAATCCTGTAAGTTTCAGAATTCAAATCTTTCTTGTTTGTCTGAAAAAAGCTTATATTAAAAGCTAATCTGCCAAAACAGCAGGTAGTGAAATGTGTAATAGTGTGGCTAAACACCACCTCTGCAGAAGATGATCAACATATGCTTTCACAGCACTTCCTTTTTAGCCCTGCTCACCAATTCACAAATAAACAACGATAAAGATGGCTCCGAAGATGACAAGATGCTGTGCTGTGCCAGGTTGTGGAAAAACACAGTTTTTGCATTACCTTCCTTCTGATCCCAGCATTAGGAAAGGGTGGATGAACTTTATTTTTGAAGATACCGACCGCATCAGTAAGAACTTGGTCCTGTGTTCACTTCATTTTACCGCAAATTCATTTACAAAGCACAATTTGACGCAGGATTGTCAGAAAGACTGAAACTAAAAGATGATGCTGTGCTGACTATATTGAATCTGACAGCAATGTTGCACCACACAAGTGTGACTAGGGGAGTGTGGGGCACAACCTAACACTTTTTGAATTTCTCAGTTTGTGTAAATCCACATGGGGTTCAGAGTCTAAGTTTTTATCCAAAGTAATTTCACACTTGTCTAGTACAAATATGTCGCTTGGTTTCATAATTACAGTGTACATGTTTTTCGCTATTTGCCTCAAAAGAAAGGAAGTGAACTGTGACAACATGCCCCGTAGTTGAGGTACATTGTAACATGTGAAGGGGCACGTTGTAACATGACCATATGGTGGCTTAAAATGTTATCAGACCCAATGGAAAAAATGCAAGACAAAATACAATTCTGAATTTTTTCAAATAAAATAATGGCGTTTTTTAAGAATTAAAAACAATCTAATTTTAGAGTTTGACAATTAACACATCACATGCTTAGGACGTCCCTGATCGCAACACACAGCTATATAGTATAGTTCAAAACAATGTTCGCAAATGAAGAAACACATTCAGACATTAATAAAAACAGAGATAGACTTCCCTCCCTCCACACACAGCTCTCATAGAACATGAGACACAAAGGAGCCAAAATGCTTTACATTTCTTGAAATAATAATTTCTGAACACTAAACATTGATTGTCAGTCTTTATTTACCTGTTTCTTGTCGTTTCTCACTAAAATCCATAAAAGCAAATAGTAAAAATTAAATTGCTAATGTCATAGAATAATAGTTTAATAATAGCAGGGCAGATTGTAACGCAGTGTCCCCATCTGCGCATCTGAAATTTAAAACTGGTTAGTGTCTTCTGCTAGTCAGCGAAGCATTAAAAAAACTAAACTGATAAATAACAATCTAAACTGATAAATAACAGACTGGAGATTAAACTAATAGCAAATTTGTCTAATTTTAAATGAATACCTAAAACTGAGATGAAAAATTTACTTTAGCCAGAAATGTACTTTTACTGTGGTAAAATAAATATTTAGCGATATCTTCAAAAGGCTTTTGAATTTTGGCACACTTTTTTCTCTATGTAGTGTTGATATTGCAACTAGTAAATACTGTAAATTAGGTTATGCTAACATGCGGGGAAATGTTTTTTATTATGTGGTCATTTTTCTATTTCTTTGTCTGTTATTACAGATCATTCGATATGTACGTACACATTTTTAACATCACACCTGTGAAGGATGTAGACCGTCAAACATCAAAGATCAAAGTTCACCAAATGTAAACATTACAGCACGGTGAAATTTACATGAGCTTGTGTTTCCTTCCTCCCCCATTCACATTGGTATGAATGGAAGTCAGTGGATGAAAAAGTATTATGTGACCGCATCATAAGAATGAAGATTTAATTGGTAATCATGGGTTCTTCATTAGACAACTGCTTCTCACAATTCTGATTCTAAGAACCAGACACCACGTTGTCACGTTTGTGAGTGTGTGCTGTCGAAGTGCATCATCCATTCACTCCATTACCCATTTTGCACTGTTAATAAACTCAGCTCTCCATCACTGATGCTCCCTTTAATGGGGAAAAAATTAAACCACTTTGAGTTTACCATCCAAACAAATGTGTGTATGTGAAGTCTGGACATGTGTGCGTGCATGCACAGATGCACTGGCGGTGGAGGTGTGCTCCCTGTGTAAAATATGCAATTCCCTGAATAAGTCTGTACACATATGTTCTCGTTTTTTTTCCCAAGCCTTCCTGTTCATAAATATGCTAAACAGCCATGCTGGCTTTGGCCCATACTGATGGGTGGTTAATGGCTTGCTTTACGAGTTGGCTTTTACGATCAACTCTGGGAAAATAAAAAAGATTTCGGGGAAGCACTTCAGTGAACAGTTTACTCAGAGAGACCAGAGATCTTCCCTCCTCCATCTCTGAAGGCTGATGAAACATGCCGAGGCACTAGATTTGATAAGCGCCTGACATGGTTTAAATAGGCTCAAACCACACTGAATTTGCTGAATACATCTTGTTACTTACACTAGTCTATCCTTCACAGAATTACTTCAGACACAGGTATATGATTTTGGTGTTCGGTAAAGCAAGGATGTATTCTTCCAAACTTTTTAGGGTTTACAAAAAGGTAAAGGTAATGTATTATCATAGTTATTCATATGGTATTCATATGTATTATTATTTATTCATAATAAATGATTTAATTTATTTAAATGTAATTTCCAACAAATGTTTACAATAATAAAGTATAATACCAGCAAGATAAAACACACAGAGCGTTATTTAATATAGTTTTCCAGGTCCTACATAATTCACTGATATCTGATGCTTCATATTTATTCAAGCCAACTGTTCATACTAAAGGACAAATGTTATTTAATATAACAAGTATGACTGATGTGCTTAAATTCTACATGTAATCCAATTAAACTCAATCCAGCAATGCTCCTTGGACACCTTCCTTTTGAACAGCTGTTTCATCTAGATGAAAAACCGCTTAAACTGATTTATACAGCAAACTCTCAAAAGGTTGAAGGAAGTATTGATAGTTAGAGTATACAATATGAGCCTTTTTCCCTGCAGATCAACCGTCATTATGACTGCTTTCTTTTCCATGTCCTGATTCTCTCCAGCTGAGCCGCAGTAGACTGATAGCTATTTTTGCTTGTTGCATTTTATTGAGTGAAGACTGAAACAACTTTAGAACTGGGTATCTCTCCGAGTGTCTCTCTCTCTGTCCCTTTTCCAAAACTCTCTCACATGCAGACACATACACACAATATTCTAAACACAAACAACACCATAAATAGGTTACACTGAGCATTTCTATGTGCGAGGTCTGTTTTCTCCCACACAGTGGTGCATTCACTTGAATTTTAATTTTAACGCCCAGACAGACGAAGGGTGTTTCTGCAAAAAAAGTGTTTTGCATAAAATATTCAGAAAGCAACGACACTTCAATTGATATGAGATAGATGAATCCATAAGAGGGTTGACACACAGGGAAGAATATGATGAAATGCAGAATGTAAGCCAGATGTGTGTGTGTGACTGATATTGACTGACTGCTTATCAGTACAATCACAAACATGCAATTCCAAAAAAAAAAAAAAAAAAAAAAAAAAAACAGACATGAAGGGTTTACATATCAAACGCTAGGTGTAATATAGTAAAATCCCTTCCTTGAGCCCGTCAATTTTCCACAGACAAGATTCACTCCTCCATTTTAAATTTACTTCTCACTACAATTTTCCTTCAGAGGAGGAAGAGAGGTGAACAACAATTGTGAACAACAATCCTATCCATACAGGATACAGTGGGGTCAAAAAAATCTGAAAACACCAGTGAAAATGCATTTTTTTGCATTACGAATTATATTATCAGCTATTAGTATTGTGTCGTTTTTTTGTTTTAAATATTTTAAAATTTGAAAATGTTTTGTTTATTTTCAATTGCATTTTGAATTTAGACTTTCAGTGTGGTCTCAGACGTTTGGACCCACTTTATATGCTCCAGTAGTTCCAGGAACTAATGATATGTCAAGCTTTAAGTTTAATGGTGTGAGAGATTGAAGCCCTTACCTTGGGCGATGTTTGTCTGACTGTGTCTGAGTCTGACCAGCGATGTTTGAGCTGAGAGGAGTTGGGCACACACTCACAGAATGTCTGCATCAAACAAACAAACATAAAACTAAATAAAGTGTTGTTTTTTGTCATTTGGTGTGTTTCTATACTTTGAGGGTCAAAGGTCAAACGACGTTTTATGTGCCCGTACAAGTTAAAAATGCTCATAAATCAGGCAAATGATACTTATATGTATCCCTGGACCACAAAACCAGTCATAAGTAGCATGGGTATATTTGTAGCAATGGCCAACAATACATCATATGGGTCAAACTTATTGATTTTTCTTTTCTGCCAAAAATCATTAGGATATTAGGTAAAGGTCATGTTCCATGAAGATATTTTATACATTTCTTACCATAAATATATCAGAACTTCATTTGGACAGCTTTAAAGGCAATATTTGATTCCAGATAATCAAATAGTTGTATCTCTGCCAAATACTGTCCAAACCATACATCAATTGAAAGCTTATTTAGTCAGCTTTCAGATGATGTAAAAATCCCAACTGCAAAAAAGAAAATTGACCCTTATGACTGGGTTTGTGGTCCAGGGTCACATATTTCAGCCTAATGTTGTGCACAGGTTTCTGTGAAGGTTAGGTTTAGGACAGAAAATTAAAACATACAAAAACAATGGAAATACTGTACTCATATTATAGTATATTATATTATATACATCATATAACTCATCAAACAAACCTGTGTGTGCACACGAGCCCTAGTGTTCCCTACGTTATGGAGACCAAATGTCCCCACAAGGACAGTAATACCAGTAAATTTTGACCTTGTGGGAAGATTTTTTGGTCCCCATGAGGAAAAACAGCATATAAATCATACAGAATAATCTTTTTTGAAAATCTAAAATAGCAGAATGTTATCTGTGATGGGTTGGTTTAAGCAAAGGGGATTGAAAATACAGTTTGTACTGTATAAAAACCATTACACCTATGGAATGTCCCCATAAAATATGGAAACTCAATGTGTGTAGTGTGTGTGTGTGTGTGTGTGTGTGTGTATGAACTCAGCTGGCATGAGAACCATCCCTTTGCTCTAATACCGTCCTTTTAGTAATATAGCTCCTCTTATCTTGCAAAAACATAAGGTCATATATACGGTTTCATAAGCATCTCATCAGATTTTCTTTTTAATGTCCCAGGCAATAACAGTGGACAATATTACATTAGCTTTCCACTATACGGTAACAGAATCAGACCATTGAAACATTAGGAAGGCTCTCTGTAAGGCTGCTTTTAGAAGCAAAATATCGTCCTGTTTTCCAGTCGCTCTTATGGGTTTGGTGTGCTCAACCAAACAACTAATTGGTGCATGTTATTCCTATAAGAAAAAAGGTTGCTGCAAGTCATAAAATAATTCCTTTTTATTTTTTAGACTTTCTTATTTTTAGTCCCTTCCATCTACACCTACAGAGACTTTCTGTGATCAAATCAATTCCCAACGCATAAAATCTAAAATAATTTCAACCCCCAATTTACTATTAAATATCTTTTTTCACACAGAAATACATCACTATGGAAGTACAATGGCTTGCAAATGTTCCATGTTGACTTAATGCTCAACACAAAACTATCAAAAACCCTTCAACTCATCATCTTGTTTGTGAAAACAAAACATTGAATGTTTACACTTTCCAAAGTTTAACCACAAGACATTATAACGTTACCATGAGACTAATCACTAAAATCACTTACTAACCTTGCCTGTGCAGTTATCCAATCTTTCTACTGCTGTCATGATCATGCACAGTAAACACCCTGTATCTTTTACATGCTACACTGCTGGATTGTGTTGGTTATGAAGACAGAGCGAGAGCGAGAATAAGATCATGAGTGTTCCAGATCTTCATGTAAGGTGTGCACAAGCTGACTACTTGTTAAGCTAATTTAAAGGTAGAAGCTTTACACACATTCTGTCCTCCGTTTAAGACACATCATAAGCTTGAAATAAACCAATCAGCTGGGAGAGAAAGAAGGGAAGAGACAGGAAGTGATTAAACAGAGAATGCAGGTAGACAACAAAGAGCCTGAAGAGATCAGACCACCCATACTGACTTCTAACTTCTAACTTTGCTGTTTCAGAAGATAATAACAATAAGAGAGACAAAAAAAAAAAACAGATAAAGAGAGAAATATATGAAAGTGACACAGTGGAACAATGAGAATTTATGAGTTTGTGGTGCAGTTTTTTGCAGTTTTCACCCAGTGGATAGCTAAAAATCAGTACAATCTTAGTCTTGGCAGGCTTTTTGTCCTATACAACAAGAGATTATAGGGCTTAATTTTGTGAGAACTGTCTAGGAACAACATCATCTGTTGACCAAACAAGTTTATCTGGTAGGAACAGGTGGCCAAATGCTTGGATTTTCTTCACTAATACTACATCAACAAGTACACAGTGTTATAGTATTACAATGATAAAACTACATGATTACACAGCAACAAAGTTTTTTACCACAAAAAAACAGCATCATGAATCAGCTTTTAAAATTATTATCCATTTTCCATAAAGACCAGCCCTCTACAATGCGAGTAAAACACTCGCATATGCAAGTAAATCTTCACTCTGGGCAACTAAATGATGTTTAACATTAGCCATTATCTAATAAATTCTTAGATTTTACTCGCCGATGTGTGAGTTAGAGGGTAAGTGCAAGTTTGGCACAGATATATTTTCACTTACCGAACACACTGACTGAGCACTTTGGAGTTTCACTCTCTATCAAGCAATCTGTGCTATTTTTCAATTCATCTCAGTGGATGTGTGTGTACCTGTATTTGACGTATTGTAAACTCTAGTGTGTAGGCGCACGACTCGCTGTCACTTTGCTGAAAGCACTGTTTCTCACACACACACAATGAAAGAGAGAACAGAGAGAGAGAGAGAGAGAGCACTACATGTAAACCATATTCTTTTTTATTTTCCCTGTCAAATTAAAGTTAGTTAATTAGGAATTCTTCAGCTTTTAAAGGTCCACTGACGTGCTTTGAAACATATATGTTCTATATGGCGTAATATCAACTGAAACAGGAAGACAGGGCGGGACATATCCAGCAGCCCTGCCCCTCCTTTTTAAATAGCCAACAGCATTTCATTTATATCACATCTTGGGCCAGAACCGTTGAGCTTGGTAAAGCCGCATTTGACAGCATATGACAGCCACAATCTCATCCATATCGCATTATCTATATATAAAATAGCATTCTGTGTTAAATTCTAATGTGTCCTATACGTTCTGTGGTCTGCGCCGACGCATTTGATCCACTCTGGACCCGGAGTAGGGTGTGTACATGCTGTGGCGGTTCGTGTGACACAATGCGAAACTAGACTTCATTTGCCCCAATCGAATATTTACACTGTCTGAATCGTTCCCAGTCCCCTATATAGTGCCCTACGTGTCATTCACCATACAGAAAATACGAATTCTGTCAACAATTGACCAATTTCAGCCACAGCTTCAGCGTCTTTACAGGTATTTATAGTGTAAGGGGTGGGGCGGGGCGGGGCGGGGCGGGGCGGGGCGGGGCGTGGCGGATTCTAGAGAGCATTTGATTGGACAGAATGTTTGATGAGAAGCTGAAGTGCAGGGTGACGTCATCAAAATCACTGATACATATTGGAGGAAGTTACATGGTAAGTTTTGAACACTTATATCTTCTAAATGCAAATTTTGTCATTGTTTTGGAGCAAACTAGCTTACAGATATACCTGAGGCTAACATATTCATACTAAAAGTGAAAAAAACTTTCATTTTGTTTTCAGGGGGACTTTAAGAACAACCGGTTGTGGGTGGAACTAATGCGCAAACTGTGATCTCATTGGCTGGCGCTCACCTATTATCAACCCTGTTTTGATTTCAGCAAATCAGTTTGAGCGAACACAGACAATGTGATTAATTTTCATGAGCCTAGCAGCTCATTAATCCTTTATATTGTTAGTAGTAGTTAGTAGTTTTTTCCCCTTTTTTACAGAAACACTGAATAACCAACAATATCTTAAGCACCAGCACCAGTCCTATGTTCAGTTAAAATGGCAAATATGCATTCTTATATGGTTACCAAATTTTAATTTTTTACTAAAGTACTATCATTAAATAAGGCTTGATTATCATAATATCCCTAGTAAAAAAAAAAAATGCATTTATTTTACACTAAGTATAGTTCAAGTCTATTAACATATTTAGACTTACTGATAAAAAAAAATGTAATTTTGTAATTAAACTTTATTTGCAGTACTACTTGTGCACAATGCACATTTCTTAATATTAGGCCTAAAATATGTTTTAATGTCACTACTGATGAGGATTGTATGATCTTTAAACAATATCAGCCTTTAAATGCAAAATATTTAAAGTGTACCTTAAGTATACTTGCAATAGTTCCACTTTAGCACAATCAAGTATACTTAAGTATATCTTTAGTTGGATTTCAGCACTACTTCCACACAATTAAAGTGCATTAAGAACAAAATTAGTGACTTTAAATATGCCAGTTTAGTATACTAAAAGTAAAATTTCAGGGTATTTTTATTGAGCACATAATATGTAAATGTATTTGTAGTATACTTAGCATGAAATAAATGTTTTTAAAGACATTGTAGTATATTTATTTTTCACTAGGGATCATATAATGTTTGACTGACTGATGTTGAGAGTGTACTTTCAGATATTTAAAAAGCTATATAAATCTGGCGAGTAAACTAAAAAATGTTCTAGCCAATGGCGATTAAATTGTCAAGGTCTGCGTGTGAGTGTTGTAGGCTCAGATTAAATTCCACTTGATATGCCAAATCTGTCTCATTTCAACACTGATATAAATGGAAAACGCTTTATTTCCAGAGAGTGCTTTCTGGAATTTATGAAATTAAGATAAGAAAGAGAAACCTAATTATTTATTTGTAATATGTTTGATGCAAAATATGTACTGGACTGAAGAATTAATACATTCTTTTGCTGTCATTCTAGTTCAATTCAACTCAAATTCACAATCACAAACTGAAAAGAAGAATCCTAAATTCCCAACGCTGCTCTTCACACAGTCTTTACAAATGTAACACTACAAGAATATTAACACATATTTTTGGCTCTAAAAGTAAAATTGCCTGTATTTCTTCTCCTTTCCAACTGCCCAATATATCTCTCAGCTACAGAGCTCCAGACAGCAAACCACATCTCCGTACCTCCCCAATATCTATCTTTTGCATATAACACACACATACTATTTTCCGTTTTTTGTGGGGACATTCCATAGGTGTTTACTGGTATTACTATACTTGTGGGGACATTTGGTCCTGATAACATAGTGAATTCCAGTACACACACACACACACACACACACACACACAACAAAAACTCAATACTACTGTACGCTAACCCATTTCACTACTTCAATATCATTGTTGTTTTATAGTCATAGACACACCTTGAGGTTTCCAACAATCTCAACTAGGGCCATGACAAAGAAAGAAAATTGCACATCGCACAGATATCCCACAGTGAGGAAGACGAATGGATTTTTCAACCAGTGCTCCTCTTGTATATATCTCCACTCATACATTTCCTGTGAATAATGCATGTAATAACATAAGAATCAATAGCATCTGACCACGAAGATGAACTCTCTATCGCTCGCTTTCTCTTTCTATCTCTTCTCTCAATTTCATTTGCTCCGGCTCACCCTTCCTTCCTCCATCCTTTCTCTGTACCTGCATATTCCAAGCAAAAGACTGGAAAGGTTTTGCCAACGTAGACCCCAGAGGGATAGTAAAACCTGAAATCACCTACATTGTATGGTCCACAAGAGAAAAACATATTAAACATAGTAAATAATGTTTTAATTAAACTCTAAACATGCAAATAAGTTTGCATGAGGGTTGCATTTAAGGTTAGGGGACAGAAAATATCATTAGCTTAGTATAAAAACGACAGAATTCAATGCGAAGTCTCTGGCACGATAGAAAAACAAACTTGTGTATGTGTACGGCTGAGTGCTCTTTCAACTCCAATCCACCCCAAATGCTATCGGGTGTGAAGTGATGCCCATTACAAATACGAGATAGAAGGGCGAGCCAAGGACAGCATACACAAACACACATAAGAAGATCCACCAGTGAGACGCTGGGGGGCAATTGAGGCCAGAGGCACGTGAACTGATGCAATCTGAGGGCTAAAACTAGGGGTGTCTTGAAACACATAGGGGCAAACTTGATTGTCCAGGTTTTCTCTCGCACTCAGTGCAACAGGGACATACTCGATGGGACTCTATTTAAAAGCTTGTGGATTTTGGATCAATGCAAGGCGTAGTTTTGTCCATACAAGATGTTGCTATTGGAAATATGTAAGAAATTATTGACAAACTGTAGACACCATGAACACAGTGGAACAAAAAAAGAATTATAGTTCTGTGTGAGATGTATTTTTTTAGTCTAAATTTATGTTTTGAATAATGATCACTTTTGTGGTTAGCTTTGCAATCTTTAAACTGCTATTGCCTGAGCTTTTTGCGGCAATTGCTGAATGACAGCTGGCCCCGAGCTGAACTGAGAGACTCAGACCTCACAAAGTACTCGCTAGACCGCAGCGGTGCATTCCAGCCCGCTGAGATACCAATGACTTCATGCTCATCATATAATCACATCTAGTTAAGGTTATAAAGCAGACAGTTAATGCTAATGATAGTTTCACAAGGTCAGACGTTAAATTTCAGACTGATAAAGTAAACCAATTTGGACTGCAGCCCACAACAGAATATTGACTTGAGGTTCCCCTCCTAGACATAATAATGTAACAGACAGTGGAATGTAATTCAGAAATTTAGGAAACAGTTTCCGATTGAACTACTTGATTGAAACATGCTCTTTCAAAATGAAAAGACTGAGCTTACTAAATGACTTACTACAGTTGAGGTCAAAAGTTTGCATTCCCCTTTCAGAATCATTAAAAATGTTTTACCAAAATAAGAGGGATCATACAAAATACATGCTATTGTTTATTTAGTGATGACCTGAATAAAATATTTCACATAAAAGATTTTTACATACAGTTTAGTTCACAAGAGAAAATAATAGTTGAATTTATAAAAATGACCTGGTTCAAAAGTTTACACCCCTTGATTCTTAATACTGTGTTCCTACCTGAATGATCCATAGCTGTGTTTTATTGTTTAGTGACAGTTGTTCATGAGTCCCTTGTTTGTCCTGAACAGTTAAACTGCTTGCTGTTCTTCAGACAAAATCCTTCAGGTCCCACAAATTCTTTGGTTTTCCAGCATTGTTGTGTATTTGAAACCTTTCCAACAATGACTATGATTTTGAAATCCATTTTTTCACACTGAGGACAACTGAGGGACTCGTATGCAACTATTACAGAAGGTTGAGATGCTCACTGGTGCTCCAGAAGGAAACACAGGGGGGGTGAAAACCTTTTGAATTTTAAGATCAGGGTAAATTTAACTTATTTTATCCTCTGGGAAACATGTAACTATCTTCTGTAGCCTCTGAAGGGCAGCACTAAAACAAACAAATATGATATTCAGGCAAAATAAGAAAAATGTACATATCTAAATTCTGTTCAAAAGTTTTTCTGTTCATGTTTTTTCCTTCGGGAGCATCAGTGAGCGTTTGAACCTTCTGTAATAGTTGCATATGAATCCCTCAGCTGTCCAAAAATTGAAAAATTTGTGTGACCTGAAGGATTTTTATGAAGAACAATGGGCAGTTTAACTGTACAGGACAAACAAGGGACTCATGAACACAGCTATAGATCATTCAGGTAACAACACCGTATTAAGAATCAAGGGGATGTAAACTTTTGAACGGGGTCATTTTTATTAATTCAACTATTATTTTCTCTTGCGGGCTATATGTAAACATCTTTTATGTGAAATATCTTATTCAGGTCATTACTAAACAATAACATTCATTGTGTATGATCGTTCTTATTTTGGTAAAATAATTAACATTTTTAATGAAAGCGGGATGCAAACTTTTGACCTCAACTGCAAATGCCTTATTCCCAGACACCCCGTCTCTTAAAGGATAGGTCACCTCATGAAATTTCAATCACAGTTTACTCACCTTCATGTTGTCTGACTTTTATTTTGGTAAAATAATTAACATTTGTAATGAAAGGGGGATGCAAACTTTTGACCTGAACTGTAAATGTCTTATTCCCAGCCACCCCCTCTCTTAAATGATAGGTCACTCCATAAAATTTCAATCACAATTTACTCACCTTCATGTTGTCTGACTCTATCTATCTATCTATCTGGGGTGCGACAATAACCATGGTGAAAAAACCAGCATATGCTCGTAGGTATGTTTTGATACTGGGATGCTGGTTTATGCTGGTCCTCAGCTAAGGACCAACCTAACCTACCTCACCAGCATCCCAGCATCAAAACATACTTAACAGCATATGCTGTTTTTTTTTTTTTTTTTGATATTCCCAATACATTGTGATTCTCTCTGGAATCGATTCTGATCTTAGTTTTTAACAGCAGTTGGCGCTCTAGGCTAGTTTTTATCTGCACACTCAAATGCTCACGAAGAAGAGCGCTTCTGCTTTCGGCTAAGTAATGTAAATGGTTAAATGTACTTGCAAGATGAATATAAACACAGCCCACTGTGTACACCCTTGTAATTCGCTTCAACCTTTTCAAACTTTATGAATGATTATTTTGGGTTCAAGTGGTGTGTGTGTAGGAACTGGATGCAAGCAGAGAACGGCTGTTTCTAAAGCATACAGTGCCATCTGCTGTAAAAACTAAGCTTAAAATCAATTCAAGAAAGAAAAGCAATGCATTCGTAAAATTCACAGAATCAATCCACGAATCGAGTTCAGTTCAAACAAGGTAGCTGTTTACAATGAGCTGGTAATTGTATGTGCTCTGACATGATTGTGTGATTGTGTGGTCATTTCCCAGTGTTGCCTCGGTCTTCTTCTTCTCACTACTTACAGTACCGCTGCTTCTAATCTGTCCTATTAAATAAAATCAACCCAGGCTCTTTGGAAATATGTGCCTCTATATACATTTCTGCAACACCGTAATAACGTACTTTACTGCACGTCTCACGGCCGTTTCAAAGAGAAATGTCCAGATGGTGGTGCTAAAACACACATTCAATACCTGAGCGTGGCACATTTTTATTATGTTGGTACAAGCACGTATTGCGGCGTTTATATTACGCTGCTTGAGGTACATATATATTGCGGCTGTTCAGAATTCAAATATCAGGGGAGTGTTGCTAAAGTTTAATGCTGTATCGTACTGGAACTATCCCCTACACCAAACTCAACCCTAAACCTAATCAATAGTGTTAACAAATGCAAAAGTGATATAAAAATGCATTTGTTGATAGAACCGTGCTATTTTACCTTCCTTATGCGGATTTGAGCTGTTTTGTCAAACTGTAGTTTCACGGGGTTTGTACAGGAGCTCTTCATCACTCAAGTGTGACACAGTATTGCAAGAGCTACCGAGTAAACCTACTAAATTTGAAAACTCATGCATATGAAGCTGTATATGTGATGACAACACTCAAAAGCATCAGTTTTCAAAACATGCAGGATGTTGAAATTGTTTTGAAGCCTTAATATAATGTTCTACAAGTAATTGTGTGAACATTAGGCTTTATTAATCAAAACTCTGTTCTTGTAAATCGTACTTTGTGTGAAAAGGAATAAAAGTTGTCAGAGATTTACTGTTTCTAGTGTTCATTTCAACTGGAAACTGCAGTGATTTGTACATATAGATATGTTTTTTTCAGTTTGCAGTGTATGTAGAGGCATGTATTTACAATGAGCCTATGCTGAATAAAACCCAAAAAGCCCAACAAACCAAAACCTAAAACATTTTGTAAAGTAATGATCTAATTTTAGATCAAGAAGGTTTCAGATTTAAAATAAATTTTAAGAGAAATATAATGCAAATTTAGTAATAAAACAGAATTTATATCTTCGGTGTCATGATGACAAATGCAAACAACTTCAGAGTTCAAAGTCTCTGTGTAACCCACACAAAACACTTAGCATGAAATTACTCCAGCAATAAGTCCAAAAAGCCCTAAAATGCTTCCAAGGAGACAATTACTTGAATAAATGGCTCAAAACCCTTGACACAAAATACATAATCCCCAACTTTCAACACAAAAGCACATAGTCTTTGGTACAGAAAATACAGTCAAGAGAAAAACGCACAAAGTCGTGCTCTCTGAATACAAGTGGAGTGAGAAAAGAGGCTTTCACACTTTCAAGTGAACAACAAAGCTTAATTGTCACCTTAAATTTCAATATTGTAGCTTTCACGTATGTTCCTTTCTCACCCGTCTGTCATTCTTCAAGATGAGTCTCTACCACTCACCCATCCATCCCAGCTTACTTTCACTATCTCTATCTCCACAACGCTAAGCATCAGAGAGGACGCCTACCTAACAGTGGGTGGATAAGAGAACTCTCAGCGCCTCTGTGTGTGTGTGTGTGTGTTTTAGAGTAGCTACTAACCTCCACAGCTGTGCGTTGATTCACATGCCATCAGAAACTCTTTTCAGGGCAATGCGGGTGGCTAGGCCTCTCTAGAGCCAACTGGAAGTCAGGGATTTTGGAGTATATTATGGTATCACATCACTAAAAATAAAATAACCTCATTGCGTCATCCATTAAAATGTAGGTCTCTTGAAGAGAAATAGCTAGACCAGGACAACAGACCTTAATGGTCTCATTTTTTTTTTTCTCAGCAGCTGCAAGGTAGTGATTATGGAGACTGTGGTAAAAGATTCTAAATAATCAAAAATTCTCTCTCTCAAGAGGGTGTCATGTTTGGGCAATGGTGAGTAATTCAGCCTCTCAGTTGCAATTGACAGTTTGAGGCATAACAAAAACTGTAATTGAATGCATGCTCACACACTTTGTTTTCAAACATCCCTGCAATAGACTCTTATCCCTGTGACACACAATAGCTTTTTTATCAATTCAATATGCCACATACTGCAAAGAAAAACTGCTATTTCCTCTCTGAAAATGCAAAACATTTCTCAAAAGCGGAATTGAGCTCACACCAATGCTCAGAAGTAACTAAAATTCCAGTGAGAATGCAACGAGAGTGATTCTTTTGCTGAAAATGAACAGTTGTACAGTGGTAATTGTGTCTGTGAAAATGTGATTATTTAACCAGAACACCTCTTGCTTTCAAGTGTCATCACTGTAGTGACAGGTGACACTCTGTTGCACAATGCTGTAATGAGACAAGCGTTTTAATAGGTTTAGAAAAGATATACGCAGCTCATGATGTTTGAGCCGTATTTGAGCTTAATTAGGATCTTTACTGTAATTTCTGCCTCTATCACCTCCCAGGCCTTTTCACAGCAAAACACAGGTGGTTTAAAATTTTCATCTATTTTTCACACCTGTAAAAGGGAGAAGCTGTGTATTGGAACTCACATTTGCTAATTTAAAAAAAAAAAAAAAAAAAAAAAGTTTGTGAATACAGAATACAAGCTTTTTTGCCGTCATGGCTTCATTTATACATCTACAATAAGATTAAAGGATTAGTTCACTTCCAGAACAAAAATTTACAGATAATTTACTCACCCATTGTCATCCAAGATGCTCATGTCTTTCTTTCTTCAGTCGATAAGAAATTATGTTTCTTGAGGAAAACAATTCAGGAATTTTCTCCATATAGTGGACTTCAACAACTTCCAAAATGCAGTTTAAATGCAGCTTTAAACAATCCCAGCCGAGGAAGAAGGGTCTTATCTAGCAAAACGATGGGTTATTTTCGAAACAAATTGACAATTTATATACTTTTTAACCTCAAATGCTCGTCTAACTCTACATGAACTCTGTTTTTTCCAGTTCAAGACAGTTAGGGTATGTCGAAAAACTTCTATCTCATTTTCTTCCCCAATATCAAAGTAGTCCTACATCGCTGCAGAAGTACCGACTACACATGCACATCACAAAGACAAGACAAGACGAGCACTTGAGGTTAAAAAGTGTACAAATTGTCAATTTGTTTCAAAATGACTGATGGTTTTGCTAGGTGAGACCCTTCTTCCTGGTGATGCGAGAAACAAAACTTTTCAAAGCTTTGAATCAGTTAAACCAATTGCTTCGCAAAATGATTCACTGCTTCGAAGCGCTCTAATCTCCACACGCTGGTGTTACCTGCTGGTCATAAATGTGTAAATGCATCAAACACTCAAGCTAAAACATGCGTAAAAACAGCTCTTAAAAGCCCTTTGCAAATGTTTGAAGAATTTAAAGAATTAAATTAAATGCAATACAGATAATAAAATAACATTGCATATGAAGTGTCTGTATACTATGTGGTTTTTAAAATATTTTATATTCATTTACAGGGCTTGATTTGTTTGTTTTATGGAGAGCTCCTATATAGAGGCCAGTAAAAGGCTATTAATTACTTCTCATCCTTTACATTACACAAATGTCTCGTTAAAAATGTCTACAAATTGATGAAACTGATCCGAGATCAGGTAAAAACCACAGAGCTGTTCTAAACTCAATAAACTCGCATGATTCACGGGTTTACAGAGATCATCGCCCCCTAATGGCAAACCATTGAAATTTCTAAACGGTTCAAAACAGTTCTGATGTAATGAAGCCTCATTTACTGAAATCACATGACTGGCAGTTTGATACGCACTCCGAACCACTGTTTAGAAAACAAATAATTCACAAAAGTTTCGAAATTTCAAACTGGGGGCACCATTGAAGCCCACTATATAGAGAGAATTCCTGAAATGTTTTTCTCAAGAAACATAATTTCTTTACGACTGAAGAAAGAAAGACATGAACATCTTGGATAACAAAGGGGTAAATTATCTGTAAATTTTTGTTCTAGAAGTGAGCTAATCCTTTAAGATTAAGATAAAGATTCAGATTTACAGGCAGACAGACAGACAGACAGACAGACAGACAGACAGACAGATAGATAGATAGTTTTAGGGCTAAGTACATTTAACCTAGTTTTATTTTATGTCTATAGCGACTCAAACCTTTTTGCACCTTCCAGTGTGAACAAGACATGCAGGAGAAAAAAACGACTTCCACTTAGTGACTGAAGTGAAGAGATAAAAGCTCAACACTGCACTGAGGGACCTACAGAGCAATACAAATTTGCTAAAAAGATTATTTGTATCTAGGGAAACAAATTTGTCTGACATTTAATAAATGTCTAACGCACAGATTCTGTTGGTAATTAATACTCAATGTGGTTCTGGGAGTTGACCCACTTTGTATTTGTTTAGACAACATGACTGGATTGAAATTGCTGTTGACACTTAAACAAGCCCCAGCAGAATTTTAGGCTAAAGCTAAATTTATGCCCACAAATATGGCATGACTAGGCAGGGTGAAATTGCACTCACAATGTCAGTATGGGTTAAAATCATACTTTCAAGTGATGTGCTTGCCATGTTAAACTATGACCTTGTCATGCTGCCTTCTCAGTGTTGATAAGCCACCTGTGCGATTCACCTGTTACCATGACCCTTCGTTACTGTTGCTATATCCGACAAACAAGACAGAGCAGTTACTATAGGTATCAAACAAAGTCTCAGCTTTCAAGTTTTGTCATTTTTTTAAGAAATTCAAACAATAAATACTGTTTTTGTGGCTCTTTGTTGTGACAGATCGCATTAGCGTCTCAGTTCGAACGGCACGTGAGCCGATCATCTCTTCCTCTTCCTCTTTACTAGTTAGAGCACAAATTAAACATGAATGAACATCAGAAGGTATCTTGTTTCAACCACGGGAAGACGTCAATACACAAGTTTAAGTTCACCGACATTAATCTACTGTCTTGTCTGGTTTGTTTGGCGGACAAAATGGCAGATTCAATGTTATGATTGGTCAGATCGCCTGTCAGTCAAACTCCTGGCGAAAGGTGAATTAAATATACGTTGACCTGTGTCAGGATAGGAGACAATTTGACTGACTTTAAATCAGTTAAGTATATTTCTGAATAGAAACACATTCTTTATTTACTTTTAATATTGCTTATTCACAGCTCAACGTATTGTCACATTAGGAATGAATGTATTTGGGGCAAAAAGTGTTGAGGTCAGTAGTTTACAGGTATAGTTCACCCAAAAGTGAAAACTATTATCATTTGTGTTTTAAGTCATACAGGGTTGAAACAACATGAGGTTTAGTAAAGGATAAAGAATTTTCATTTTTGGGTGAACTTTTGACCTCTATACTATCGGCCCACAAATAAATTTGTTCATAATGCAGCAACAAGGATGAGCTATGAATCTTATAAAAACACAAATAGGATTTTCAGTTGCCTTTATTGCATAGTTTATTTCACTAATGAGTTTATACCTCCTCTATGCAAAAATCAAACAAATGCTAAAATGTCTTACAAATCTAACAACGATCATCTACAATTTATGCAAACCTCATTTTGAGCCTGTTTAAAGTGAGTTAGCCCAAAACTCATTATTACCTTGTGGCAATTATCACCATCTATTCAGAATGTTTCAAAATTAAACTTTAACAAGAGCTTCTCTAATTTACTGAATTACTCAGAAGAGCTAATGATAAAATTGCCATTCGGCTTTCCTTGCCTCTAATTGGGCTCATTTAAAAGCCTGACAGTATCTCCACAGTGGCTTTAATGTGGAGCACCTTTAAAGCACACTTCATTTGCTGCCATTGCTAAGACCTTGTGCATTTAAATTTGCCTTGCATATCCACTATTAAAACACCTTTAAAACACAAAACATCATTACATAATACTAATGGAGTAAGTATTTAAAATAATCACTTTGGTTTTTGACAGGTAGGCTACAATCCAAATCAGCTTCTCATTTTCTCGCTAAGGGTTTTTTTTTCTCATCTGTTTGTGTATTTCTCTATACGTCTTAAATTTTGAGTGACAGATCTCCAAAGCTATCAATCACAGTAGCACTCAGCCGTATCTGAGACACATAGACTCATTATAAAGTACACCTGTGGCCCAAAGTCATTCAGATGGAAAAAGTCATTATGCTCCTCAAATAGTGCTCCAAGTCTGCACCAAACTTTTGCTCAGTCAGCGCAAGAATACTGCAGACGAATGAATTTGTGCTCACTCTTTAAAATATGATTCCCATTGTATCATGTGACATTGGTTTTATTATGCACAGTGAAAGCACGAAAGGGAACAGTGATACTTATTCTACCCGAACGAAGAGAAAAGTTTCCTTGTGCTATAAAAAATGTTTCATAGAAGCCATTTATTTTGGTTCTCCACCTCTCTACCTGTTTTTAAAGAACTGATGTACTCAGTTCGATACTAACTCCAATGTTGTGTCTGCAGGCAGCAGAATTAAAATTCTGGATGATACATATAAACAAATAATTACATCTGAAGTCAGAAATTGGAAATGATTCAATTTTTGTAATATTTTTGAAAGAACTCTCAGTCACACTTTATTTTAAGGTCCAGTTCTCGCTATTAACAAACCACTGACTACAGCTTTTGCTTCAATAAACTCCTAATTTGCTGCTTATTAATAGTTACTAAGGTAGTTGTTTGGTTTAGGTATTGGGTAGGACTAGGGATATAGAATATAGTCATGCAGAATCGGTGCTTTATAAGTACTAATAAACAGTCAATATGTTAATAATAGGCATGCTAATAACTAGCTAGTAACTAGTTAATAGTGATAATTGTTCCCTTTACTAAAGTGTTACTGAATTATCTTATGCACACCAAGGCTGCTATTATTTGATTAAAAATACAGTTTTTTTTCCTATTCAAATATATATTAGAATGTAATTTATTCCTGTGATGGTAAAGCTGAATTTTTAGGAGTCATTACTCCAGTCTTTAGTGTAGGGGTCGACCAATATGTGTTTTTCAGGGCCAATGCCGATACTCATTATTACAGATCAAGTAGACCGATAGATATTTTGAACCAATGTCTGGTGTAAAAATCTAAATTTAATGTCAACATTAAGAATAGCAAGGGCTTTGACAAAAGGTTTCTTTAAATGCTTCTGGATTATTTTCTCGCAAATCGGTTTTGAAAAAGACCAATATCGATGACCATAAAAATACTTAATATTGGCACTGATAATCGGTCAGGCCGATAATCGGTTGAGCCCTGCTTTAGAGTGACATGATCCTTCAGAAATCATTCTTTTGAAATTTGACAGTGCTATTAAATGATTGTTTTAAAAGGTTAACTTCAAGCCAGAGTTAACTGATGACAAAGGTCATTTAAATGTGAAAACAGGGGAAGGTGAGCATGGATAATTAAAACCGAAGCGGTAAATGAAAAAGCTCAAGTATCATCTGATAACCAATAAGATGCTGAAATGTTTTCTAATAAAAGTTTAGCAAAGTTGGATTTTTGAGTAAAATGACCTTATCACAGGAGCCTAGGGCTGGGCGATTATTCCAGTTTTATCAATTAATTCGAATTTAATGTTTGCCACGATTTTATTTTTTAGAAAATGAGTCGCAAAATTATATTTTGAATATAAATATTACCAAATGTTAGATTTAGAAACTTAATATGCCAGTGATAATAAAGAGAAAAGAATGATCCAACCACATGTCTGTGTTTTTACGTTGACAAAGATGAGATGCGAGCAGCGGAATAGAAAAAACATGCAAGAAGATGGGAATGAACTTCTTTTAACTTGAACATCACATTTTTATAATGGTGTTTCATGCATGAGACGCTGCAAGAGACGCGAGTGCAACAGTCAAATGCGTTCATACTTACACAGAAAAAACAATGGAAATGCAGCACACACAAAAAAAAAACCTGTGAAGAACTACTACTCTATGTCTGATATTTCATGTTTGCATCATGATGACAGGCTGAAAGCTGCTGTTTATTGTTTTTACAGAACACTTATAGTTAATTATAGTCTACTGGTGTTATAACTTCAGTCATTTTGAATTTGAATTACCTTGACTTCTGAGATTTTTTAAAAGCATTTTCCTCGTATTATTTCTTAACATATAATGTGTATAAGACAAGTTTGTAAAGATGTAGTTGTGGTTGCATCTTTTCTGCAAAAATATTAACAAGTGATTTGTTTAACATTTACATCATAAAGAATTTAATAACATTAATAAAGAATTTACTTGAATGATGTTGTAGTTACATTTTCAAGTTGACTAGTTAAAAATCTTAAAAAAAAAAAGAAAAAAAAAAAAGAGATTTAATTTTTTTTACCATAATCGCCTAACCCCACAGGAGCCAGATTGTCTCAACTGCTAACAGTTAAAAGTAGAAAAAACATGACCAAACGGTCATGAAGAAAACAATGAAAAATACAGGTCGCCTATAGATAATGCACATACACAAGCGGGAATGACTTGAGCGTAAATGGACCTGCATCTCTACAGCACACTTACAGTAACTACACTTAAACTTTCACTTTCCCTCAGTAGTTTCAACACCACTAATGTTGGTCTCACTTGCATTGATTTATACAAGCTGGAGAACAATAGTGAGTGTATATAAAATGGCCTTTTAAACAGTAGATTGTTTTCCAGGGATTAGTTCTAGGGTTTAACGTGGCAAAAACACACACAGTACTTCATGCTTTCTGGTAGAGTCACCTTCCTTAATCCTCGATTCTTAGCATATAAGCAGTTACTGGTCATAAATTCACGTTTTATTTATCTAATCCTCTGGCCTCTCTCCCAACGTCTCTTATCGGCTTCTCTCACCTCACTCCATCCCCTCTGCACTGCCTTAAAATGAGGCAATCTTGCAGCTATCCATTCTCAGCTCTTCTGATTGATTTGACATGTAAATAATTTAGCATTTGAATAACTTCTTAAATTCATTTATTAATCTGCCCCCTCTCTCCCTCCTGTCTTCCATCCATCCCTTCTTTTTCCCTCCCCCGTATGTTGTGCAGAGGAATTGATCTGTGTTCGCTAGATTGAGTTTAGATGCAGTGTAAATAATTCATGCGCTGGATTACTGTTACCGTGGGCCTGGATCTTTAGTGTGGAACCTGCAATACGCGTCTCTTTCTCCCTCCTTCGCTTTTCGAATCTTTCACTCAATCTGTCAGTTTATTGGTCTTTCAAAAACGGTGTGTGAAACTATTGCCATTAGCAACCCTAATAGCTTCCGCCCCCGTGCAGTCAGCGTCTGACAGACTGTTTGTGTGTGTCTGCGTGCTAAAGTCCTCAAGATGTGAGATGTGGTTTTTAGACTGGTAAATCTTGAGAAGGTGAACTGTCTCTTGCTCTTTTTCCCCTCCTTTAATCTCTATCTCTTGGCTGTAATTAGTTCAGTGATTAACCTTGACATTCCTGATCACATCATTCCGCCTTAATGATGCTATTACCACTCTGTGTTAAATCATCTCAAACATTCACATCCCCATATACCGCACACATAAGCATAAACATATACAAACACAGAGCAGAAGAGCAAAGAGATGCTAAATAATATCATTAATCAACATGCTAATGCACTAAAGCCAATTTAGTGTACGACTTCAGAAATTTACACACTTGCCTTGCTGCCTATGTTCACTTATTTCAGGAAAATAAAACCTTTATAAGCAAGAATAATTAAGTTATTTTCTCAAGTTCTCTGCTCTTTTGGACATTCAATTGATTCCAGATGCCTGACTTAAAAACACCCAATCAATTGACAGGTCTGGGCTCATTAGGAATTCAAGTACAAGAAGCCAAAGTGAGCAGTAAACACACTATTTACAATAACACTAAGTGCTGTATTCATATAAAACAGCTTTATTCAGATACGTAAAGTTATTCAATATCTAAACGGACGAATGAGTGTTCTACCAGCAGCCACGCAAGTCAAAGTTTTTACTAGTTACATGAATTTACAAGATTCACTTTTCTAGCAAGGCTGCAGTTTTCTACTGTATATTTCATTAGACTGCACTCCACAAAACTGGATAAAGACATTTTTGAACTAAGTTCAAAAGAAAAATCAAGGCAACACGATGCAATGAGTTCCCTCAAAAACACTACTTTCTTTAGCCACTCTGAATTTGTTCATTCACTAAATGCAAAATGTCTCGTTCAGCCAAAAAATCTTGTCAAGGCAACCAAGTACTTGTTTTTCAATATGAACTCTGCAATCTCTGGCTCTGAAGAGTGAACAAGAGTGAACAAAGCAAGATACAAAAATAGGTCAAAAAAGACATACACAGACACACACACATCTAAATCACAATGCCAGTCTACACTAACAAGTAACTCCTAGTACTGCCAAACAACAAATACCTAACAGTGATGACAAAACGCCCACATAAAATCAACAAACAGCACAACATTGATAGTATTACACTATTGCATGATTTATTCATGGCACAAAATTGATTACCCAGACTTTGCTTGGATAGTAACGACAACATTGAGGGAATATGGTTGGTCTATTTAATATTTCGTACTATTTGTGACCCGAACAGTCCTAAAAACTGCATTAAAACAGTTATTTTTACTTAGTGAAATTTAAATTCATAATAATGTAGAAAGAGTATGAGATTGCGATCACTGAAGTGAAAACAGCTTGAAAATAAAACTGAAATGGAATTTTTACACTGCGCTAGGTAACTCTGAGCAAAGCAGAAAGCTTCACATCTGTAATTCTAAAAGAAGGATGGTGCAGTTTTTACCACTGAACAATGACCCAGAGCAGAAAACAGTGAATTGTGAAGCAAAAATGTAACGGCGAGCTCACTGTTTTAGCAACAATCAACCAATCATTAAATATTCATGCACCATGTACAGTCAGAGAAACTGTCATGTGGCATCACCGTATTTAGTTTCAACATCTACAAGAAAAATTAAAATGTCAGATGGTGACAAACAAAACCAGTTAACCAGAGACTATATAGTTTGTTTTTAGATTTCAGTTTGCTTTAGGTTCATAGGACATAGATTCATAGACGGACATACATTTTTTAAAACTGTATTCAATGTCACTAAATTGATAAATACACATATAAAATGTTTACAAATATACAGTGTGAAATCCTAAATCCTTACTAGGATTCAGAGTTAACAAGTTAACATTAACAAGATGACCCAGGATTATGTTTAAACAGGGTTTAGAATAGCAATGGGTTAACAGTTTCAAGAAAAGCCCAATAGATTGTATTTTGGCGGCATTTAGCCACTTATAGGTGTAAACGTGTTTAAATGTTATTTATCAGAAATGCAAAAATAACTCATAGTACAATAACTACAAGGAAAGACCACCTGAAACAACAACTTATGGCTCTGAAAACCAGCTCTGAAGTTTAACCCACAGCCCCCTCCCCCCTTTTTCCCCCCTTTCTCTTCCTCTCACTCTTTCTAAGAAGATTAGCACTTTTGTTGTTCATGAATGATTCAGTCACTGTGCTGTATTAATTAGTTTCCTATCATTACTGTTCAGGAGAACTTAGCCACAAATCAAAGTGTACTCTGGGTGAGTGTGTATGTGTGTGTATTTATGTGTTCATTCAATCAGTCTATGCAGAAGAAAACAAACATCAGTGATGCACTGATGAGAATTCTCCACGCATTAGCAGGAACAGCCTTCCCAAAAAGCAGACTTTTAAGTATACACTGTACAGTGCACACTAAAAGTTTGTAAAAATGCATCAGCTTATTTTTTATTACACAATTATGAAAGCCAGTCAACTGTGATGCCTGATTATTGTATTCAAATTTCTTTTTTGATCATTACTGAGGAAACATGCCTGTACTGTCTGATTAAATGTGATTTTGCCAATTAAATTTGGACACAATATTCCCATCAGAACACATTTTGGAGTATGCACAATTTGTGTTGTACCTAGTCAACTCAAAGTCCTCTCAAAATGATTAAGAATTTATGCTGAAATTCTTCAAAACCCCACTTCTCATGGGATGTTTCCAAACTTTGAAAGACATGGTGAGGTAAATATTAAGAACATACAGAGATTTTGAGCTTAATCTACAATAGAAAACATAACAGCAAAAAAAAAAAAAAAGCAAGCCACTTACATAGTTTCTCATCTGCGTAATAAGTGCACTTCAACACACTTAACCTATAACCACGATTTATAACAGCTTAAATGTATGAAAATCTCACTATAGATGTTTATGATTACTCTACACAGCATAGGGTACCATTTTATAATTTTATCAGCGAGTGAACAATGGCTAATGGCTTGAGGCTATTGTCAGATATGGTGCTGAATGCGTAGCAGGAAGTGGATGGGAAGGAGGAGAGAATACAGGTACTAACGCAGCACTCCCATTAGGGTGCAAGGCCACAATACTCTGCACAGCATGGCCAAGGCAAATCTCTATTCTTCACTGAAGTCCTCTTGGGTGATGCGTGCATAGCTCACGGTCCCTTTAGTGTATATATACAGTATGCGTGAGAACGCAATAACATGGGGAAGGATAAATGAGAAAGTTAGAAGAGGTGCGAGGGAAAGGCAGGACAGGGAAAATAAAAGAAAGAAAATGATCATGCCCCCCTAGACCTCTATTGACGAAAATGTCAGTGTTTGACCTGATGGAGGGAAAAGAAGTAAGAGACTGACTGACAGGGTGAGGCAGGGTAAAAGACAGATGGTGAGAGAGGGAGAAAGAGAGCAGAGGAGAAAATGATAGACAAGAGGAGAATAAGAAAATGAGAAAGGGAATGGGAGAAAAAAACTAAAATATTCACAAGGACACATACAGAGAAAATACTTCGCCATACACATACACAGTTAAAGGATGTTAGGCAAATTCAAGAGAGGTTACTGTTTAAGTTCAGGCATAAACAGGGAATTTGTTTCAACAGCAAGCCATGCTGTAGAATGCTAATTTAATGTAAAACAAAACACAATCAAATGCATGTGTGTGTTTGCCTTACAGCGTATCCTAAAGCTAACAGGAATCCCCAGAACTCCCTTCCGGTCCAACCTGACATCCCTCTCTTGATGTCTCCGTCTCCTCCCTTCTTCCCGTTTAGGGAGAAAGCATTAGTCATTCATAGTTCAATCTGTGAATGGGTGGTGTGATTTGTCACTGCACTTCATTTTTGGCTGTATTTCTAGCGTACCATTGTAAAATGCTCTCTTCATTACAGTTGTACAGTACGTCCTGTAATGTTTGTAAATCTGCTCATGCTGTTTATGGCCAGCGTATTATTCATTTGAGGTTCATTATTGGTCTGTCTAGTCTGCATGGTGCAGTTATATTGCACATTTGCTGATCATTAGTTCAGGGGTTTTCAAACTGTTCCTGGAGCCTCCCCAGCACTGCACATTTTCGTAATAAGAGACATTTAAAATGTACAGTGCAAGAATGGTGTAAAAACTTTTGCTATATTCATTTCAGGATCCTTATTTTTTAATAAGGTATTTTAGGAGATCCACAACAGACAACTTGCAATTTATCAGTCTAACAATCTCATTAGGAATAGGATTATCCTGGTATAAACTGTAGCCAATTAAATATTCAATTCAGACTTTCACCTAAAGGGGGAGACCAGGGTAAATTGTCACTGTGCCATATAATGTAGTACCTATAAGGCTATAAAACAAAAGTGTAACCACATATTTTTATTCATTTATTTATTCATTAGCAGCAAACAAAGTGTTAGTTCACAAATTATATAGATTGGAATAATTCTGTCCTCCAAATACAGATTCAACAGGTTCTGTCCATGGTCCTGAATTTGACTCTTGGCATGGGATTGTTGCTGTCCATGGTCCTGATTTTTCTTAAATAGACAGGCATGTGTATATACTGTAAGCATGTGTTTCAGTAGACTGTTTAGAGATTTTACTTATTTTTTATTTTCTTCAAGTCTGCCAGTTTAGGACAGCATGAATGTGCAGTGGAAATGTGGGCCATTAATCATAAAATGTTCTCTGTAATGTTCTTGTAACTAACCTTCTCAGCTAAAACAAACAAAACACACCAATTTCCAGAGGAACAGTCACTTACAGTCAATAGTTTAAAATGCATGTATGGAGCCCTGTGTGGACTGTTGTCAGCAAAAATGGACTCAATCAATTTCACTCCACCACTGCAGTTGTGTGTGTGTGCTGAGAAAATCCTGGGAACTTCTTTATTGATTAAAAACTCAAATCTCTGCCAAATTCAAATGTCAAAAGTTTAAAAATAGATCCCAATTTTGTTGCCATTGAAGTTGATGTACATTCTTCGATGTATTCTGTTACTTCTGCTCAACATCCAAGCCTAACCATCAGAATGGCATGAACTGACCTAGACCCTGTTCCTGATTAGATGCTGCTCATGCAGGCACCATTACATAGAAACAAACTAAAGACGCTACCTGAATCGAAAGACTTTAGACAAGATCAGATCAGAAACCTTCATTCAATGTAGAAAAACAACACTCATTTAGCTTTTTTCCTATACTCTCTTTAATCCAAATACAGGGGTGAACAGGATAACCTTCAACTTTCTTGGTCTAATCCTAAAAATAACAGATATACACAAAGTATGAATAAACAAAGATATGAATGGAGACAGAGATGAGGAAAAAAAAAACAAGTTCAGTACTTACTGCACTGTCTACTCTCTCTCCCCCTACAGTCTGTGTAGTTGATTGTGTGATGGTGTGGGTGTGTACTCAAGCCTTGAGTATTTATCGAGCTATGTGCTGGTTTTGATATTGCTTTTGATAGCTTGTTTTGTTTTTCACAGTAAATGAATGTTGTGTGCCCATTTTAAGGGTTCTCTACCCACGTCACTGACAAAAAGCCAGATTATAAATCACTGCTGTCCATTAAAACATGCATTCACCATATACCAGTTTTATACACTTTTAACACACGCATGCGTTTGCACCATTCTTTCTAACCTTGGCTGAGATTTGGGAAGCCCACTTAAGTGCCTCTGTGGCTTATCCACACTTTATCTTAAAAAAACATACACACAATATATATGGTGTAGTATAGTCAGTCCCAACACAACATCATCAATGGCACAAACAAAAATTTCATTCATTAATTAAATATTAAAATTCCTCTTCCTCCTTTCCCACTATACCACCCCAGCACTTAGTGCCAAATCCACAGACCAGCTGCATTTCGCATGACTGGCGCCCTTTTTTTCGGCTACCGCATAAACGCGAAACAAAATAGCCACTTTCTGCCGCGCTCATGATCTACGGGCGCGCTTATGCGGAGTGACAGGAACAAGCCGCACTCAACTCATTGTGCTATTCGCTGCTCTCTCTGTACCCACACACACACACATAGACGAGTAGCTATTGTGTCTCATCCTAAACTACATTCAGTACATTTTTAAGTGTAAGCGAGTGAGAGACGCACCTGATTTTTGCCCCGCTGTCCGTCTTCGAGTTCCGGTGAGCTGTTCATGATTCCCCATCGATCATTGAGCATACTCCGGAGAAGAACCAACCTTAAATCGCCTGTCAGTTACAGGCGGTGGGGGGAGAAAAACAAGACACTTTGTCGTTCAGTCGTTTTCCTGATCAGTTATTCCATGGAAATAGAAAAATAACCTTTCTGAGGGGAAAGAAGAAAAGGATAGTGAGGAGAGTGCGCGAATCGAGAAGACACTGATCTAGCCTCTACTCCGGGACCACACTGACTAATTCTGGTCTAAAAGGGGCGGCGAAGACTCTCGCACCACACACATCGTAATATCATACGTACTTGATAAAGAAAATAATAATAAATAAATAAATCTCCTCAAATTTCCATAAGCAGTTCTTCAAACTCTTTCTTTCCTCCTGGAGCGTTGAATAAAGTCTTCAGATATTCCACACTAAGTGACAAGAGGAAAAAATGACGGAAAAACGGCGCAAATCAAGTCGACTTACGCGCGTAAATCCAAGCCAACGCCACTCAAAAGACAAAATTCTGATGTTGCGTCATAAAAATAAAAATAAAAACGGGCGTTCAGTCCCGAAGAGTCGTTTAAAAGTGATACAACTTTGTATTCCTGAGCCGTTAGCGGGACGGACAGAGTGTGGCGGTAAAGATGTTCCTTCAAGCGCAGAGCGTGCGGGTGGTTCGAACGGGAACTAGTTGGCTGTGATTTGAGGAGGGAATTCAATCCGTGTCCCAGGGTGTCCTAGTTTACCGGACAGAGGGCGAGAGATGTCTCATCTTGACAAGACAAACGCGGCAGGGCACACTGACGGGGTTTCTACTCGTGAGCCAAGCTCCCCGCTCTCCTCCAGCGTCAGAAGCTGTCCGTTAAGCGCGCTCCCTGTGCGCGCTCAGCTTCGCTCCCAGACACCGTCGGCACTGCTATGACTTTTCCACACCCCTCGTCTAGTTTAAGAAACTCCCACTTCGCTCTAAACAGCCCAACATGCAATAAAAAGACCCGTCGCGAAAGATTGGTTGAGCGATAGGGAAGTCAAATTGAATTCGAGGACGGAAGTTGTTTTTAAATGAGTAGTTCATTTAATTGTATAAGCCTCATCAAAATGATATTTGAGGCGCTCAGTTTAAGCCAACCGAAACGGTTACAATCGGTGCACAGATGTTTTTGTCATGTTATCTATTAGATATTCTACCCTTGCCATTTGCTGGTGATTACATCTGACAGCACAGAGATTAATCAGGCGATCATCTCAGTGTCAGTTTAACAACAATTACATTTTCCCACAATTACTGAAAACACACAGGTGCAAATCCACCTGTTAAATAGGTCAGTTAGGCTACACTCAATGCCATAAGGAGACAGTTAGTCCCGAGTGGCCATTACAAAAATATTTCGTGGTCAGGGCCGTCACTAGTGTGTACAAAAAGCGGTGACGATTCTGTTTGTGATTCTGTGTGTTTTTTTATAAGCTCCAGTTCATTTTAAGTCAGCGAATCAATAATTTTTAAACAATAGTTAACTTAAATAAAATAATCTAGCATGTTTGGGGAAAACAATTAACCCTACCAGCTAGGTCAAAATAACCCAGCATGTGTTCTGTCCAATATGTACCCAGCACTGGGTTGCCAAATAACCCAAGTTGGGTTGTTTTTAACCCTGCATTTTTTAGAGTGTAGATACAGCCCTAATGGTGCCCCATCCCAAAAAAAAAAAAATTATGGGACACCAGAAGAGAACAACCTTTATTATTACAGCAACAACACATACATAACTATATACAATTTCACTGAAGGCCATAATCAACAAAATATAACAAAAATTGACAATGTGCACTGCATCTGTACATATCTAGCCTAGACAACCATTGGTTACACATTTAAGCAATGACCCTGCATTAAAAGGAACCCTGGATATTAAGACATGTATGGCTTAATATAACACAAACTATGTACCTTACTGAAAAATGTAGTAGAAAACATGAAAGATTTACTTTATTTTAAACGAAAAATACAAATCGTTTTACAGGGGCACTCAGTGAGCTAATGGCGCTACCAGACGCTGTTTTTTTACTGTAACACAACTCAGAAAATAAAATACTGATATGATGACCACAGCTACTAAAAGAGCTTAAGCCAAATGACGTACCATTGATTTTTTGCTACAAGGAGTCTAAACGTCCCTGGATATCGAGTGAAAACCACGCTAAGAAACTTTTTCAGTGGCTGCATCATCATGATAAGTGTCGCCATTTTCACATCCTGCTAGGATGGCATCTAGCGTTTCTTTTCTCTGCCATATGCAAGCACTTTCAGTAGCTGTGATCTACAGAGAGAACAAAGATGTGGGTCTTTAGGAAGTTTATTTGTCTATACTATGAACTATGTCTATAAACTATATTTTCCAAATGATAAAAAAAGCACTGACAGCCATCAGAATCTGCTTTAAAGAGTGTGAGATGACATAACTGCAAATTATAATATACAGTATTTTTAAAGTTACTCAAAACCCACTACAAACTTTCATTACAAGCAAAGGCACATGTATTATGTATGATTAAAAACTATATTAAAGAGTTTTCAATATAACTTTTACTCTTATCTGACAAGGATGTCATACATATCAGTATGGAGAGAGTCTGCAAACTTTGATGTAAAAGGATTGAAGAGGTGTGGCGTCTAAACCCTCTGAAGGGCCTCAGGAAACCACCATCCCATGCTGAGCCTGCTTGATAGTGGACAGAGCGGAGCTTTTGGATGCAGGCGTAGGTGTGTGTGTTAGTTGGAGCGTCTAGTAAGACCTGCATCTCAGCCAGAAGCCTTAGGCAAGCGATGTTGGAAAGACTTAAACTGAAAAGGGGGTGGGTACACCTTCCTATTATAAATGTGGACTCCGGTTGTATTTACATCTTATTCTTTGCATGTTTGTCTGAGTTGTCTTGGCTCTGTATACAGTATGTTCTGTTATAAACATAAAAATTCTCTCTTTATATGTGTGCTTGCAGAAGTGTGTGTTTTCACGGATGGTGGAGCATGAGGACAGAAGCAGAGATGTGTGAAGAGGCAGTGGCCTGCATGCTCTTCCTCAAATGCCAGAGTCAAACTTTGTAAAACATTTGGGGGAGAAAGAGAGGGACAGCTGATTTTAAAAGCCAGATAGAAAGAAAAAGAAAGAAAGAAAGAAAGAAAGAGAAAGAAAGAAACGGGCCAATAAAGGAGAACTTCTACTCATTCATTCATTCATTCATTCATTCATTTTAGTTTAAAATGCATGTGCCATGTTTTTAGAAATGAACTCTCTGTATTCATGTTGATTTTGAAACTTATAAACCATTTTCTTGAAATGTTAAAAATTAAAGGAGAAGTCCACTTCCAGAACAAATGTTTACAGATAATGTACTCACCCCCTTGCCATCCAAGATGTTCATGTCTTTTTTTTCTTCAGCTATAAAGAAATTTTGTTTTTTGAGTTAAACATTTCAGGATTTTTCTCCATATTATGGACTGCTATGGCGCCCCGATTTTGAACTTCCAAAATGCAGTTTAAATGCGACTTCAAACAATCCCAAATGCGGTTGTAAATGATCCCAGCCGAGGATGAAGGGTCTTATCTAGCGAAACAATCTGTTATTTTAATAAAAAAAATTCTCAAACGCTCGTCTTGTCTTGCTCTCCCTGACCTCCATGTATTCTGCCTCAAGACAGTTGTCGAAAAACTCAGATTATATTCTGTATTTTCTCCCTCAACTTCAAAAATCATTTCAACCTCATCCTACATTGCTGCAGAAGTACTGACCCAGTCTTTGCAAAGTGAACATGCAAAGAAGATCAAACAGGTAAAGATCAAAAAGGTAAAACAGCGATATAAGACAATTTTGAAGTTGAGGGAGAACATGAGATTGGAATTTTTCAACATTCCCTAGCTGTCATGAACCGGAAAAAAACAGTTCAGGTAGAGCGAGACAAAACGAGCATTTGACAATAAAAAGTATATAAATTGTATTATTTTTATGAAAATAACCAATCGTTTCGCTAGATAAGACCCTTCTTCCTCGGCTGGGATCGTTTACAACCGCATTTGGGATCATTTGAAGCCGCATTTAAACTGCATTTTGGAAGTTCAAAATCGGGGCACCATAGCAGTCCATTATATGGAGAAAAATCCTGAAATGTTTCCCTCAAAAAACAATTTCTTTATGGCTGAAGAAAGAAAGACATAAACATCTTGGATGACAAGTACATTATCTGTCAATTTTTGTTCCGGAAGTGGTCTTCTCCTTTAATAATGCTAAAATGCACTGTGGTGTAAATTATATAAGAGTACATCATTGTCAAAAAAAAAGTCATTGACCCATAAATAACTGTAGAAACTTAGGAATAAAAAGAAGTCAGTGAAACAGACTCACTGTGTTAATTAAAAATATCCCAGAGTGTTTCTCAAGTAGGTGAAAGTAAGACTGGCATCATGGACAAATTTGCCCATCAACTACTATCAGTCATGGCCTACTAATCATCCCCATATACCTGGACTGGCTACGCCACATCTTCTTTCCTCAATAGCTGGTGTGATGGGCCGTCCGATGCATTCAGGCAGATGATACAACCCTGGCAAAAGAGTTTCCCCCACTCCCTCTGTAAAGTGTGAGAAAAAAAACCATATAGTAAATTACAATTATTATTCTTCTCACACAATTCATCCAATTCAAAAAGAGACAGTTAACTAAAGCTTCAAATGATGGTATGTGTTTTGTACTATTAGACACAAAATAAGTCATGCACGCACACAAAGAGATAAATGTAAAGAAATTGAAAATGTAATTAAACTAGACTGTGCCACACTTGCCTTCAAACAATGTGGTCCAAAAATCAATAAAAGGTCCAGGTGGACAAAGGAAGCAGTCCTATTAATATATAATGATAGTGTGAGAAAGAAACTGAGAGAGAAAGGGGGGAAAAAAGGCGAGGAGAGAGGAGGATGAGCTTTGTATATAGTAAACCTTGATGACAACAATATATTGTGGAACTGAAGAGAGCGGAGCAGAGAAAGACGAGCAGTGATTTTCCCCCACTGTTTCTCAGGATTGTTTGGGAATGAAGCTATATCTGCAGCAGTAAAGAGAGAAGCAGCAAAGTGAAGAGTGAAGGAAGGAATCCTTTTATTGATTCGCTCTCACATCACATGCTCTGCCCTTCTCTGCAATTCAGCATCTCTCTCTCATCACACACACACACATGCAGGGACGAGAGCTTGGCACATTAAAGGTGACATTCACTGATGGAGTAATTAGTAGCAATAGCGAATCACATGCGGTCAGTGATGTTGATGATGTCGTGATGATGTTGATGATGATGTACATTCTAATGATGATGTGAAATTAGTTGAACCATTATTAAACCCGCTGATTATACTTACAAATAACAGAGCAATAGATCCATTGCACGTCTAACAGTAGACAAATGTTTGCTACATTTCTGTCTCTCCTAGTAAACAAGTGATGAATAAAAGTGGATATATGGGTATAGGAAATTTGTTAAAGCCCCCATGAAATCAAAATTAAAGTTATTTGGATTTAAGTATGAATATGTTAATCTTAAGATTATTTATAAGCTACAGTAGTGTGCTCCTAAACAACGACAATATTACACGATATAAACATTCAAAACTTACTGTCTCTCATTTCCGCCAATATGAATCAACAATTTTGATGATATCAGGCTGCATTTCAGCTTCTCATCAAACTTTCTGTCCAATCAAATGCTCTCTAGAATCCAAAGCGTCCCGCCCCTGCACTATAAATACACGCTGAAGCTGCGGCTGAGATCGGTCACTTGTTCACAGCGTTAGTATTTTCTGTACGGTGAATGGCATGTAGTGCACAATGGAAGCGACAGGGAACGATCCAGGCAATGTAAATGTATCACGCGAACCGTGGCAGCAGGCACGGTCTGCTCTGGACTTTGCCTCCGGTCTAGAGACGCGATCGCACGGAGTGGATCATATGCAGGAGTTAGCATATATTAAACACTTTTAAAATTACAAAGCCTCAGCATGATTATGATCACTATTTTGTTTTAGTAAGTGTTTCATATTGAATCTAGGGTGGCTGTCAAATGCAGCTTTACCGAGCTCAACGGTTCTAACCCAAGCAGATATAAATAAAATTCTATTGGCTATTTTAAAAATGAGGCGGGGCTGCTCTATATGCCCCGCCCCGTTTTCCTGTTTCAGTTGAAATTATGCCATATCATCCAATAACATTTCAAGGCACTTTAGTCGACCTTTAAAGGGATATTTTACCCAAAAATGAAAATTATGTCATTAATTACTCACCTGCATGTCCTTCCAAACCTGTAAGACCTTTGTTCATCTTCGGAACACAAATTAAGATATTTTTGAATAATCTGAGAGCTTTCTGACCCTCCATAGATAGCAATGCAACTACCATGTTCAAGGCCCAGAAAAGTAGTAAGGAAATCTTTAAAATAATCCTTGTGACATCACTCGTTCAACCGTAAAGTTATGAAGCTACAAGAATACTATTTGTGTGTGAAGAAAACAAAATTAACTTTAACAATCTCTATTCTTCCATTACAGTCTCCACCGCTTGTTCAGGAGAGTACCAGGACAACATGAGGGTGAGTAATTTTCATTTTTTGTGTGAACAATCCCTTTAATTTAATTACTATCCCTTTAATTAAATATCTCTTTTACAACAGTTGTTTTTCCTCATAAATGCTGTTTTCTACAACTTTAAATTCATTAAAGAAACCTGAAAAAAAATAACTAGCATGGTTGTCAACACTGTTAATAATGAAATTGCTAATAATGTTTCTCAAGCAAATCAGCATATTAGAATGATTTCTGAAGGATCATGAGACACTAAAGTCTGGAGAAATGGCTGCTGAAAATTCAACTTTGCATAACATTTTATATGTTTAACATTTTTCAAATTGAAAACAGTTATTTTAAATTGTAATAACAGTCACATGATTACACTGTATTTTTCATTAAATAAATGCAGCGTTGTGAGCATAAGTTGTTCAAATGTACAAATTATATACAAAAAATAAGTTATTTTTAAGCCAGTGGGGTCCAAATACCACTGGGCCCCATTAAGGAGACAGTTTACCCAAAATGAAAATTCTGTCATTAATTACTCACTCTCATGTTGTTCCAAAGCCGTAAGACCTTCGTTCATCTTCGGAACACAAATAATTATATTTTTGATATTTATGATATTTCATAAAATTAATGTTGATCCACTGATGTCACATGGACTATTTTAACAATGTCCTCACTACCTTTCTGGACCTTGAACGTGACAGTTGCGTTGCTGTCCATGTAGGGTCAAAAAAAATATCTTAATTTGTGTTTGGAAAGACATGAGGGTGAGTAATTAACAGAATTTTCATTTTTGGGTAAATTATCCCTTTAACTTTCATTACATGGAAAAGAGAGAGCGAGAAAAAGCGATTTAGCAAATTTTTCATTGTTCAACAAACATGTCTGGAACAATAAAAGGGTGAGCAAATTATGACAGTTTTCATTTTTGCGTTTAAATTGTTGAGCTTTTACATTAGAATTGTGTCAAAAATGGATCATTACATGAGCAGTTCTTTGAAAAAGTTGTGGGTTTGACCTGAAACAACCCTGTATTCTGTCTTAAGTAGCTCAGTTAGAAAAGAAAAACATTCTTTAAAAATTAAATGTGATCAGCGGGAAAGGCTGAACAGGCTGAAATAAGCTCATGTCAGGCTGATTCTGTTCTACATCATTCCAAGTACTCACATGGGTCTCTCAACTCGATGGTTTCTGCCTCTGTGATTCTGCCATTCTTGTCTGTCTGTCAGTGCAGGACATCAGTGAGAGGTTTGTAATTATCTGCGACGCTCCCTTGAGCTCTGCTCTGGAACTTCCTGGTGTTCCGGTTCTCCATGTCTGGCATTCACAAAAGGCCAGAGGGAACAGGGGAATAGAACCGCACTGGAAGCCACTGTAAATAACAGCCAAACGTGTCCCCTCAGGGCCAAATCAGGATATGTTACCAAGCTTCAAACCATAAGGGAGGAAAAATGACCTTCTGCTAGTATCTGAAGTGGTTTTGTGTGTGTTTTCTTACTTGTGTTTTTACTGTTATGTCCACCATTCATCTTCATTCCTACTCTATTTTTCCTCCTCATAAATTTTGCTCACTCACGCAGTGCCTCATAGTTGCATGAGGATGTACAGTTCACACAGTCAAGACATCATCAGTTCGGAGGGACACGTTGGGCCGTAATGAATCGTAACATTTGAATCCTCATGACAGCCTTTCACACTCTTAGCCCACTTTTCATCATTCAACTCAGCCGTCTCTGCTCGTAACTCAAACGTATAACAAGCTGACCTTTTGAAAGCATAACAACTATATTTTAAATTCATGGCATTTCTCTCATTCCACAACCCCATCGTTTGAAGGCTGTAGAGGAACAGGCTTCTTTTCCTTAGCTGCAGGGAAAAAAGATTGAGGACAAAAATTCTAATCACAGCCTAAAGAAATAAAGACTGATTCACTTTGCTCGTTCTTACAACAATATTTGGCAGAACACCTCGTTCTCCTCTACACAGATCATCACAGCGTCAAAAGTGACCCTTATGAGTCGTCATTCTCAACAACCATCTTGTTTAAATGGCACATACCGGGAAACAGCATTTAAGTTTGTCAAAAAGCACTATTTGATATTTAAAGAGCAGATGCAGTCTGGACGAGTTCAGTTCATCACATCTACTCCAGTGTGAATGAAGACAACTGAATCACCAGCACATCTGAGAGCAGGATAATGACCTAGGATTTGATCAACTGCTCCTTCAGTCTTACCCGAATGGAAGGTCATGCGCCCTGAAACACAAAGCTGAAATGCTGTCCTCAGCTGACTCCCAACAGAACAAGCTATTACTTGCCCTGAGACTTTAATCGCAAAATATCTCAACAGCTCTTCTGCTAGTTCAGTTTTCATCTTAAAAAGAAAAAAGAAAACAGCGGGAAGAGTAATTTTGATTCCAGATCTGGAGTTGGAACTACTGCCAGGATTATTTTTAGAAGACTCAGTCAAGATTCTTGTCTTATTTTAGTCTAGTTCAATGTTCTTTATACCAATCTCGATTTTAATTCGGGCTGCAGATGTTCTGAGGCAGGTTGCCTCAGCTGTGCTCGAGTTACAACTTATACTAGCTGTAGAAATTTCACATTAGCAAAATTTTGTGGGCAAAATTGTCTATTGTAAGTTGCGTAGTGAGAAATCAAACAGAAATCACTTTCAAACCAAGTAGCTTTCTAGTGGTCAACGCAGGGAATTTGCATTCGTTTTACACACAGTAAATGTGATTGTACCTTAAGTTATAATTCACAAACTGCTAAATATTTGATCAATAGACCATTTAAGTTTAAACCACTTAGGGCCAGATTTAGCATTAGAGCACAATTCCATGAAAGTACCAATGGGAGGGGAAAATTCTTAGCATGATTTACTGACAATCAATGATGGGAATAATGGCATTACTAACCCTGTTGTTTTTTTTTCAGTAACAAGTACTCAAACAAATTACTGTTTCCCCTGTTACAACGCCCGTTACCGTTACTGACGATAAAATGTGGCGCAACTACAATTTATCTAAATATCATCATTTTATTTTTCAGTTGACCAGTTGATATTGGTGTCATCTAAGTTATTTGACATATTTGAACAATTAAAAAAAAAAACACATTAGTTACTTTCCCTGGTAATTAATTACTTTTATAATGATGTAACTCAGTTGCTAACTCTTACAGTTACTATTTCAGTTACTATTTGTGAGAAGTAACTAGTAACTGTAACTGCTTTTTAAGACATGCTTTTTTTGGCTGTTAAATAATGGCACAAATACCAGTAATTTGACGAGCGCAAACATTAGTAAATCGCGTTGCATGATTCATTTTAATACTCTCCTCCCATAAATTTTGCGTCTGAAAGAAAAGAAAAGAAAAAATCGGGCGCAGAAATAACCGTGTTCACACCTTTTGAGCGCTAATTCTTCACTGTGCATCTTTAGTAAATCCTACATTTTGAATGCCAAAAGACGTTTAAAAAAAAAAAAAAAATACAAATAAAATTCTAAATAATTGGAATGTCCTAGGATGTTTGGAAACACATCAGTGAGCTCGTGTTTTACCAGACAGCCTGCAATCCTTTACACATATGATTATTTGACATTTGCACTTGTTTAACATTATAAATATACAATTTTTTTTCAATATTTTAATACTATTACTTAGGTGGCTGGTAATTGGATAAATAAAGACCAACATTACATTTTGCGACTGCACGTTAATTTACGAGGAGCTTTTTGGCAAATCCTGCCAAAAACAACAACAAATGCTACAACTAAATGAAGTATAAACAAACTAACTAGCAGTTACTAATCCCATAGTGTGGTATTTGCATCCCATTTTGAGCCAAATGGCTGATCCGAACTATCCAGGTTTGGATCTCTGCATTCTTTCATAAAGATGCTTATAAGGCAACCTTGTATAAACAAAAATAACACTAGCATAATAAAAACAAGACAAGGCACTTTAAAATGACATTCAGCAAATAGTAAATATCAGCTGAAATCATATTCCACTCTCTCTGTTCTTTTAACAAGGACTCAGTACTGAAGAAGGTGATGTTCTTCACCTATTCCAACCCTTCTCCTGTAATCTGAAAAGACTTCAGAAGCCTGGCTTCTGTCTGTAAACCTACAGATTATGAAAAGCTTTCCTTATGAACAGAACCAAACCTCTCGCCACTCACCAGGTGAATTCACAGACCAAGAGGCTTTTATTTGGAAGCTTCACTTTATATTGTTTGTACTGTTTTATAAGTGTAAAAGCAGGTCCCCTAAATGTTCATGAAAAAATAACCTTTAGAAAAACAATCAGCGAAAAAAACACTCTAATATGACCATTCAAATATGAAAACTTACAGAAAGCAACAATTTTCGTAACAGTGTCACCATTAGTGCAATGCACCAAACCACCTCTTAAGACCATCCAAATCAATAATCACAATAACAAGCTACGGTGTGAGATTCATCATGCGCTGCTGTGCTCATCAGACAATAAATACAACTATCATTAATATGGAGCTTTTTGTATTTTTCTGAAAAAGCATATCTTTAGCAATTGTTCAGACTACTTTTTCCCAGTTTCATTCTGATTTGATGATGCATGGCACTTTACCATCAAATTAAACGTAGCAGAAAAACAAGTTTAAAAGAGCTTTGTTTGAAAACAAATGCTTTGTTGCCAGGAAACAGTTCTCTGAGTAGTTTCCCCCCCTCTCTCTTTATCTGGATGAATGAGAGTATATTTGTGGAAAGGACAGACCTGAGTGTTTGGCACCACTACAAAAATTTAGTAGAGATTTTAAATATAGACTCACAGCAAAGCTAATGATGCTAATAATGTTCTCTTTATATCTTCTATATATAGGCTATTTTAGAAAAGATTGTCCTAGGCTGTTAAATGGTTCTGTTAATGTATAATTCTCAGTGTTCCTTAATCAAAAAGTTTCTGCTGCACTGTCAAGTCAAACTCACTCCACTGAAACCATACTGAAAGTAAACTGAAAAACTTTAACATTTTCAGACTCTCCAGAGGGGTTTCTATGCCTAATAATGTGTCCCTCGACATAAAAAAAAGAACTCAGCTATGGCAGCAGGATGAAGAACCCAAATGAAGCTGTGTGTATGTGTACGAGTCTTATCCATTGAATTAAAAGAAACCCCTTTCATTTCTAGCTATTCTACCAAATTGACAAACAGGAACATTTTGCAGAAATAGAGGTGAAGAATGGTTAATCGAGGGGAGGAGGTGAGAAGTCGCATAAGATGCAAGGAGAAAAAGAGAATATAATAAAATAGCAAAGGCAAAAAAGAGAGATGGCAGGCTTTGAAAAGTGTTGAGGAGGAAAGATTTTGTCTATTGATTTTTAGAATGTTTGTTTTCTATTCATTTGCCTTCTGTCAGAGTTTCTCAAAGGGTGGGACATGAAAAATTAAAGGTATTATTTTTAAAGACATTCAAATGTCACTGCGTAGGATAAATTTGTTTTAGATATTTTAAAAAAGAAGGAAAACTTCTCAAGCAATATGTTTTGAAATAATAACTGTAAAGGGAACAGGTTGTCAAGACTTAAGACAAACAAAAACATAAAACAACCAATATCTAAACTGACGTGTGTCTCTGGTTGTAAACTTAGCACAAGATAGTTCAACCTAAAATTTAAATTATGTCATAATTTACCTTATGTTGTTTCAAACAGAGCTGAGTAGATTAATTATAAATTGTAATCCATTACTGATTCCAAATTACATGACAAAAAATGTAGTTAGTAATGTAATCCATTACATTACACATTGTAGTTAACATAATCAGATTACTTTTTACTACAGATTACTTTTGGGAATAACGGCGTTATAAAAAAAAACAAGCGTTACTAACAGCATTACTTTTTGCAGTAATGAGTAATCAAGCAAATTACTGTTTCTTCTGTTATTATGTTATTGACAATAAATGCAGCATTACTATAACTAAGCTCACTAAAGCGGTTTTCATCCAAGTAGGCTCTCTCTTAGCCTTTTTTTAAAAAAATAACACAGTAACAACGGATGCAAGTAATCCTAGGCCACTCATCAGAATGATCTCCTCCACTAGATCAAGCTGCGCATCGCATTGCGTTTTGTTGCTTTGCGTTTCTCTTCTGAGGTAAATTTTGGCTTATTCCTCTCAGCTCGTATTCTATATAGTCAAAACAGCAGGCAGGGTCGAACATCGGCAAACAGGTATATTAAAGCAAGACACAAGAGTAATCTGTAAGGCAAACATAATCCAAGGCACGAGGCAAACGGGTAATTCCAAAAAGACAGGCTAGAGTTCAAACAGAGTCCAAAACGTCAAGGCAAAGGGTTAAATCCACGACAGGCGAAAAGTCCAGGGCAGGCTGAAGGCAGACAAGATGATATAACAAGGCGAGGATACAAGACTAGAATAATTGGATACAGGAATAAAGCTTAACTACACTTAGAAACTAACAAGGGGCTCCGTAAAGCAGCTAACACTAGACCAGTGCGAAACGCAATGCAATACTCAGTCTCTAGGAAGAGGAAGTACAAGGCTTATATAGTGTGCTTGATTGGTTACAGCTGTGTGTCATCAACGCAACGAATGATGGGAAATGTGGTCCGGGGTGCGGTACAACAGTCTGTGTAGTGTGAAATGGCAAAGCGACCTCAGGTGGCGAGCGGACTGGCGTTCAGGACCAGATTCATGACAGTAGGTACACAACCACAAAATGAAGCCTTGCAGAGCCAACACACACCAGAAGCACACTTTTTGTGTTGGATGCATCTTCTAAAGAATATGGCTGCAAAGATCAGTTTAAATACTTTTACAAACATTTGTTAATGAAGTCTTGAATTGTTTCTGCTTCATTCCCTGCTGAGAATTTGTATGTGCAGACACTTCAGTCCTTTTAATTTGAGTGCTTCTGTTGCAAAAACAGCTGGTCTTTATTAGAGAAAAGTTGTTCTTTCTCGGCTGTTTAACTTCTGAGTTTCTTTCATTCTTAATGTATGAATAAAAGAAAGGTTCCTTCCTTCTGTCCATCCAATAAGCACTAAGATCCTCTCTCCTTCCAGACTGGAGCAACTAGTGTGTCTTTGAGTGATGCTCCCTTGCCGCCTTTTCCGTCAGCTCCAGCGGTTTGGGCTCTTTAAATCACAACTGACATTGTTTGCAGAGATTAATAGTTCATAGTCAAAGTCTGTATGAGCGATTGTTGTTGTAACCGAGCAGCTAGCGTTCCAAACCAGCAGAGAATTACTGTCAAGATGAGATGTGTGTCATCTATACAAATATACAATGAAAGCCCATCAATTATTCTAGCATTAGGGAATGGATGTAGTCTGGCATTTGTTTGCAGTTTTTCATTTGAAACCTTTAATGAAAAGAATAAGTTGAAAAGGTATCAAACACATGACTATGAAGTTGTGCATGCAGGGTTGTGATGGTGATGTGATATGGCAGGGTTTTCAGAGGGTTTCCATTGTGCTAAGGACCTTGACAGCATTTTGTAAACAGAATTTGTTCTTGTTGATAAGCAGAGAAATATAAGAACTGTCTAAATACAATTGCTTTGTTGTACTTTCCATGCTCAGAAAACTACAGCAAATCTTCTTTTAAGAAGCCTGTTCATCATCTATAAGAGGAAGAAAGAACAAATTTAAGGATTTCTTTCTTTTTGCTTACACATGTTTAAAAAAAAAATTCTCAGTGAGCATGTCTAAATGGTTGTGTTACTAAATTTGTGTGTACTATATCTGTGAAATCTATGGAAGCTGTTTCTGCCACTGAATTGTGAATTTATCTCGCAATCGACACTTTTTCTCAAAATTGTGAGTTTATGTCTCGCAATTGTGACTTTTTTTCAGAATTGTGAGTTCATATCTCACAATTGTGACATTTTTCTCAGAACTGCAAGTTTATCTCGCAATTGTGACTTTTTTCTCAGAATTGTGAGTTTATCTCGCATTTGTGACTCTTTTTCTCAGAATTGCAAGTTTATCTCACAATTGTGACTTTTCTCAGAATTTTGAGTTTATCTCACAATTGTGACGTTTTTCTCAGAACTGCAAGTTTATCTCGCAATTGTGACTTTTTTCTCAGAATTGTGAGTTTATCTCGCATTTGTGACTCTTTTTCTCAGAATTGCAAGTTTATCTCACAGTTGTGACTTTTCTCAGAATTTTGAGTTTATCTCGCAATTGTGACTTTTTTCTTAGAATTGCAAGTTTATCTCGCAACTGACTTTTTTCTCAGAATTGCGAGTTTATATCTCACAATTGTGACTTTTTTTTCTTAAAATTGTGAGTTTATATCTCGCACTTGTGACTTTTTTTTCCTCAGAATTGCAAGTTTATCTCGCACTTGTGACACTTTTTCTCAAAATTGCATGTTTATATCTCCCAATACTGACTTTTTTTCTTACAATTCCAAGTTTTTATCATGCCATTGTGACTCTTTTTCTCAGAATTGCAAGTTTATCTCACAATTGTCACTTTTCTCAGAATTGTGAGTTTGTCTCATAATTGATTTTTTTCTCAGAATTGTGAGTTTATCTCGCAATTGTGAATTTTTTCTTAGAATTGCATGTTTATCTCGCAATTGTGACTTTTTTCTCAGAATTGCGTTTATCTCTCAGAATTGTGACTTTTTTCTCAGAATTGCAAGTTTATCACTCACAATTCTGACTTCATAACACAACTACGCGTTATTAAGTCAATATTGAGAGATATAAACTCACAACTCTGAGAACATCTCAGTCCTCTTTGCAGACTTTGTAGATCACAATTGTGAGGACAATTTTGAGAAAAAAAAAATCTGAACTGCAAGTTTTTATCTGTTCTGACTTTAATTTTGTGCAGTTACGAGTTTATATTCCAACTATTCCGACTTTATAACTTGCAATTGCGAGTTTATATCTCACAATTCAGAGAAAAAAAAGTCAGAACTGTGAGATGTGGACTTGCAATTGCGAGAAAAAAAAAAAAGTCAGAATTGTGAGATAAAAACAATTACTTGTCATGTTTCTCTATTGTTCCTGAGATCGTTCATGGACACTATGGTGAATTCCTGATTACGTAATCAATTATTATCCACCCAGATTTGGTGGAATCCCCAGACATCTGCTGAATAGACAAATGTAATTATGATAAAGGCGTGACTCATGAATATTAATTATATGTCTGGATACTTACATTTTAATGAGCTAAACCATCACCATTGTAAGACTGTTAATTTTGCCACATGTACACTGAATCAATACTACTGCAGAAAAACTGGAATTGTTACATCATTTCACTTTTGTTACTAAGTTGGTGCTTAAGTGCCTGTACTTTTAAAACACTGAGATCTCACTGACTGTTAGCTGTGCAGCAAATGGAAATGAAGGATAGTGAAAGTCATTACGTTACTGAAAATTGCTTGCACATCTCAAATTCACCGATGATTGATGTTACGCCTCCAATGTACTGCAGTTGGCCAACTGAACCATGCTTTCCAGCTGCACAACATTAAATACAAGGGCACACTTGGTTAGAGGATGTACTTGGATACCACATGTCTCCAACAATTAATGCTCTTTAAACCTAACTCAAGCTGTTCCACCTTACTTATCTTCCACCAAATATTTCAGAAGTTTTCATCTTAAGCCTATTATTGTAAGTCTCTCAGAAATACTGACCTTGTGTACTCCATCATACCTTATCTTTAAATACCTTAATAAAACTTCAATCCACCAGCATCTTAAAGGCATCTTTAAGCCTGGTGAAAACTCCACAGAATCATCAACCATTCTTGTCCCACCGTCCCAAGCATCCTCTCCAAAGTAGGCCATGTTCAGAAATCTCCTGTGATGTGAATCTGCAAATCCTCCTGTAAAAATGCTGCTCCTTAATACTCAGTCATTGTTGAACAAGTCCCTTCCACACAGCTTGGTATTGTGATAGCGATTACGCTATTCTTAACAGAACAGCTCCCCCAGGACATCAGCACTTTGAAAAGATGCCCTGCCAATGTGGAGCGTGCAATTATACTGTATGGTGTTTTTCAAGAACACTGTCAATCCGTGCATTTTCCGAGCCCTCCTATTGTGTTATGCCTTGCCCTGAAACTACATTGGCCATGTCTACCAATTGCTTAACTAGTGACCGCAGGAAATAAAGCACTGGATTTTGGGTCAAGCAATGCAATAGATCATTTAGCAACTCGTTTCCAGCTCTAAACAATGTCCTCATGTTCTAAATTACTATCCTAAATTTTCTGCTCTTACAATTAAATAAATAAAAAAAAAATTTAAATTGAAAGATGCACACAATATTAAAATTCTGGTCGGTACAGATAAGACAATAATTATTTTATGTTACAGCCAATAGCTGATAGATGGCCAATAATAACATTTGCAAAAAACAGTTTTGGCTTTGTTCTTCTATTTAGTATCCTAGGTTACTCATTGTGTAATTAATTATGACAGCTGAGTCTCGTTTCTTAGATTAGTTCTGTGTATTTAAGCACAGAATTTGGTTCAGTTTAGTTGTAGTGATGCAAAGTCTGATTCATTTCTGTAAACCATTTTTTTTTCCGGACAGTTCGGCTCACTGAACTGGTTCAAAAAAAAAAACAATACAAAAAAAAAAAAAATATATATATATATATATATATATATATATATATATATATATATTAGAAAGTGCAGTATAAAAAATGTATAATCATTTTGAGATTTGCTAAAGAGTCCATTTAACAGTATTACAGTATTTTAAATGAAAATAATTAAATATTAAAATGTATTAAATATTAAATTATAATTATTAAATGTATTAAATATTACATTTAAGATAAGATAATTTAAATGTAAAAATAGGGTAATAGAATTAGATATAAATTATATATATATATATATATATATTAAATTTTAGATGGTAAGCATCCACAAAATAATGATTGTCTAAACCTTAGTCAGCACATCCGTTTATCCACCCATAACATGAGAAATATATTGATTTCTTAATAATACACAACATTCTTACTGCTAATCCGATCGAATCCAATCTTGAAATGTCAAACAAAAAGGCAGTTTCACTGAATTTTATGACCTCTTTACTCCAGCCCCAAAGCAAATACAATTCTGAAATATGAAGTCTCTTAATTGCTTATTCTACATCAGACCCATTATGCAGATTTTAAAGCAATCCACAGTAAATACATTTCAGTTCTGATGAGTAACTAAAGCTAAAGGCAAGAATTTCATGATCATTTATTCTCCTGTATTCCATTACCACATTCCAGTTCTACCATTGTACTAGTGTAACCATTGCAACAACTTTTTAGGTTTTTTTAGAATAGCAATCATCCAAAAAAAAAAAAAAAAAAAACTTAAAAGCTGTCCGATTCCCCTTTGGTGTCATCTTAAAGAAGAATTTGACATTTTGGAGCACAACTTTCTATTCCAATGCCTACAAGAGCTGATAATTAAAGCATCTCCCTGGAACTGGCAGTTTCGATACCGACAATAAAACTTTTTTTTTTTTTTATTTGGATAACCCTACAATCCTGTTATTAGTAGGCATATCATCCCTTATTCCGTTGCAATCATCTCTCTTTCAATCTTGCAATCATCTCCCTCTCTTCAAAGACAAATAATGGTTTTAAAGGCAGTTTCAGCAATTCTGAAAAATGTATTCACGCCTGCATGTGTCTTTCTGCCTCAACTGTGCCAAAGCTATCCTTGGAGGGATGCCTAAAAGCTCCCTAGAAAGCTTAAAAACAGACACTCTGCCAGAACAAGGAGGACAGCTCACTTCACCCCAGTTCTGGCAAATTTACATTGGCTACCCTTAAAATGAGTGAAATATAAAGTCCAGCTCTGGGACTGTTAACCTGATAGATCCCGATGGGTCTCATATACCATATAAACGCTGCATATGTACAAAATAAGTATGTGCATGTCACTTACATCTGTATTTAACAAGAAATAAAGATCAAAAGTACAATGTGAAAAGAGACTGGTAGCTATATGAGCTCAGACCAAGTCATCAAACCAACTATAAAAACATGAAAAACAGTTGATACTCAGATCTGAAGTAATCCATAATTACTTGACATTTATGTTATGAAACTACTTGAAAAGCATTAATATACAAGCTAAAAAGAGGAAAGACTGGATGTACTGTGTTTGAGATGGTATTCTATATAGGGAGCTTGTTTGAATGAGAGCAAGGATTTTTTTTGGCTCATAATGATTTCGATTCCTGAAGGCCATGTTCTTGGAATCGTGTTCAGAATTGCAGAAATTATATTCCGAGAAGAAAGAAAACATTTTCAGTTGAATAAAAATCAATCTGTAGCATGCACTTGACACTGAGTAATGTGCAAGATGGCCTGGCAAGATAAATTGTATAATGTGAGAGAGTATAGGTCTACGGCTGTTTGGAGAGGTCTGAGCAAATAGCACAGAGCTGTACAGCCCCATGAGGAAGTGTAATGGTGGCATGTGCACAGCATAACATCAGTGCAGAAAAATGGGCCGCCTGTCCTACTTAACCCTGACCCTGATTGAAATGATAACCCTGACCATGGCCTTCGCAAAATGATGAAAAATACCACTGCAGTTCAGCAGTGTTTTGCTGTAATAAGTCAAGCGTAAAGGATACACTTATATGTTGCACACAGTGTGATTTTAAAAGCTCCGTCAGTGATTCGATGATGTCAGACAACAGATATAGCATTTTTTCTGTTATTAGCACACTCAGCATCTATAGCCTATGTAATCTGTTATTATTAATATTTTCTAGTATTGTTAATATGATGCAGTTTCACAAAAACACTTTCTTTTGAGTATGTTAAAGGTATAGTTCACCCAAAAATAAACATTCTGTCATTAATTACTCACCCTCATGTCGTTCCAAACCTGTAAGATCTTCATTCGTCTTCAGAACACCAATTAAGATATTTCTGATAATTTCTGAGAGCTTTATGACCATACATAGACAGCACAACTGACACGTTTAAGACCCAGAAAGGTAGCAAGGACATCGTTAAAATAATCCATGTAATATCAGGAGTTCATCCTTCATTTTCTGAAGCTATGAGAATACTTTTTGTGCACAAAGAAAACAAAATTTAACGGAATTTCATCTATTCCGAGTCCGTTTTTTTTAGGCAATTCGAAAAAGGAATATTTCACAAAACTGCAATGGAAATGTTTTTTTTTTTTTACATTTACAGGTCACATGGCGTATATAAAAAGTCATGTGATCATTCTTTAATGTACAATAACCTCCAAGAAACACTTCATATGTGGCCGCTCTCAAGTAAACGGGGCTTTCCTTTCCGTTAATGCTTAGACAATTTAAACTGCACATGTTTGCAACGCATTACGGCTCCGACAGGACCTATCTCGATCACTCTAATCAATGCTTATGTTTAAACCAGCTGAGCCGTGCACGTTTATGAAGCAGCTCTCCACGCTGCTTCTTTAATGACTTATTGCGAGAGGAAAAAATTAAGTTTTAGTCGCATAACAACGGTTAATGGAAACGCTGTCATTTTGCTAAATGTTTTTATCGACATTTATAAAATATCACCAAAGTTTTGTGCAAATATGTAATGTTATTTTTGTTTTCTTTGCGTTCAAAATGTATTCTCGTAACTTAAAAAAATTACGGTTGAACCACTGATGTCAAATTTTAACAATGTCCTTACTACCTTTCTGGGCCTTGAATGTATCAGTTGTGTTGCTGTCTATGCAGGGTCAGAAAGCTCTCAGATTTAATCAAAAATATCTTAGCTTGTGTTGCGAAGATAAACGAAGGTCTTGCAGGTTTGGAACGACATAAGGGTGAGTAATTAATGACAGACGATTTTACAAGAAAATACTATTTCGGTCTTTATTCTGAAAGATTTTGTTTAATTTTATGTTACTTCAAATTCTTTGTAATTATTTGTGAAATTTACTAGCAATTTCTAGGTAAAAACTGTTTCCTAGCTATTTATTTAATTTTCAGTGCTCATCCATTCTTTACTGAAAAACAAGAAAAAAAAAAACATTTAAACTATAATAAGGCATACTTTAAAGGGATAATACACCCCCCCAAAAAATGAAAATTCTGTCATTAATTACTCACCCTCATGTCATTCCAAACCCGTAAGGCCTTTGTTTATTTTCAGAACACAAATTAAAAAAATGTTTATGAAATCCAAAAGTTGTCTGGCCCTCCATAGACAGCAAGGTCCAGAAATTTATAGAACATCAACAAAATAGTCCACGTAACATCAGTGGTTTAACTGTAATTTTAAGAAGCTACGAGAGTACTCTTTGTAAAAAAAAAAAAAACTTTATTCAACAATTTCATCAAAAATATCTTAATTTGTGTTCCGAAGATGAACAAAGGACTTACAACTATGAAACGACACGATGCTGAGTAATTAATGACAGAATTTTCATTTTTGGGTGAGCTATCCCTTTAAGATAACCTGTAGAGTGCTTCAAAATTACTCAACACTTAGTACTGTTCATTTGATCTAAAATCTAACTTAATTAGCCCTAACTTTACAGAACTGTTGTGTAACAGCATCCATAATCATGCAGATGGTCCGAATTTCAGCATGTAAGTATGTTGTCACAGAGCTTTGAACCTCCAATACAAAAAAGAAAATTTTAGTCCTATACACCACAGCCAAATCATTCACTTTGCGTGATATTAGGAACAGACTGGCTTCTATGAAATCACTTTGTGCGATGCAATATTCTGTACACAAGCCAGATACACTCACTATTCCTCCTCCTCATTCAGTCTTGTATATATAGGCCATTCTATACTGTACAATAAAGTTACTCATACTTGCAGGTGTCTACATCCACACACACATATGGTTAAAGCAGCACATACAGTATTGACGTGAGAAATAATGAGGGGTCGCTTGTTTCACGTGTTAGGGTCATCCTCTCATTGACCTGGTCGTGTGGTTCATTACGGATGGGAAGATTTCGAGTGTTCTCGTCTTCTCTTCTGGCTTTCTGGTAAGATGCTGGCAGTACAACAGAGCACTGGCAGCACTCAGCCACTTAATGAGCAGAACTCTGACAGCACCATCACACACTCACTCGCCAAGTGATGATCAGTGGGTGCATTAGTGAGCGGAGGGTTACATGGCTCTGCTGTTATCAGAAGCAAGCAGCTGATGTCTTAGCCTCCTTCCTTCTGCAATCCCGGCTAATCGATTCTCTTCATCCTTCTCTCCACACATTCACCAACTCTATTTTTTCCCTCACTTCATCCTTGCCAGTTATAGGATTATTTAATCACTAATTTTCTCACTTATATGTCCTCTGTGACTCAAGAGATGGGGATAGTGGTGTGGGAGGCTTTTTCCCTCCAGTTTTCTTCTTTCGAGGTCATGGCTAAAAATCTATATATCTAATTTCACTTATTTCATTGATCGTTTTTCTTACACAAAGCACTGGGACAATTCCATTTGAAAGTGAGCACCTTTATCCCCTACTTATTCCAATAGGCAAAACATTTCAAGTGAACACTTCTACATGAATGTAGCAGCAACAAAACTGATTCATATGGCTCCTAAGATTATGGTGAAAAATAAAGCTTCTATGTCAAATATAGCCACTTTTTCTTTCTAATGATTTTTTTTTTAACTGACTGTATAGACTGCAAGTTACATGCGTCTAGACTAGGTTTGTACTACACTGGTTGTCATGCTAATAGCAAAAAGAACAACTGACGTATACCCCTTGCATCAAATCTGACCACTCAGACTGAGATGTATGAGCAAAAATCAGATTTGATTCACATTTCAAACCACCAATAAAGGTGGTTTGCATCTGGCTTGTCAGAAGCAGATTCCACGCATTTTTTGTGTTCAGAATTCAGAGCAAAAAACTAAGGCTGCGTTTACACTTGGTATTAACATGCGACCTGTATCCGGATGTTGTCCACATACATATTGAAAAGACCAGTGTAAACGTACTTCTGATCGGAATGTTACCTCTCTCCCGAACAGTCAAAAGAGAGAGGTCGTGGAGCGCCAGTGAGACTCGTACGGTTAGTTTCATTTGTTAAATGTGCCGTGACTGAAAATGGTTTTCAAAAGAAAACCCACCACTTTGAGTAGACTTTGCACAGGGGCCATACTTATTGAAATATTACTGATCTGATCGATGCCAAGTGTAAATGCACCGTGTCCTGATTGATCGCATGCTAATGCCAAGTGTAAAAGCAGCCATTAAGTATTAAAAATTGTTTTTGTTAACTAAAATAAAGCTGAAATAAAATATAAATATTATTATATTAAAAGAACACTTTTAAAGGGTTACTCCACTTCCAAAAAAAAAAAAAAAAAAAAAAAAAAATCCTGATCATTTACTCACCCCCATGTCATCCAAGATATTCATGTCTTTCTTATTTTAGTCGTAAAGAATTTAAGTTGTTTTTTTTTGTTTTTTTGAGGAAAAAATTACAGGATTTTTCTCCATATAGTGGACTTTAACGGTGCTCAACAGATTGAAGGTTAAAAAGGCAGTTTTAATGCAGCTTCAAAGGGCTCTTCACAATCCCAACTGAGGAATAAGGGTCTTATCTAGTGAAATGATTGGTTATTTCCTAAATAAATAAAAATTGATATACATTTTTACCCTTAAATGCTCATCTTGTCTAGCTCTGCGATGCATACTCTGGTTCAAAACAGTTAGGGTAGGTCGAAAAACTCCCAGCTCATTTTCTCCTCTAACTTTAAAATTGTCCTATATCGTTGTTTTAACATTTTTGTAAAGGCCATTTGACCTTTTTTACATGTTCACTTTGTAAACACTTGGCCAGGTATTTCTGTACGACGATTTTGAAGTTGGAGAAGCACAGAGTATGCATGCACATCACAGAGCTAGACAAGATGAGCATTTAAGGTTAAAAAGTATATAATTTTTTGTTTATTTAGAAAATAACTGATTGT